>VYZT01010311.1:3665-60364 GCA_013400735.1 Pomatostomus ruficeps
ATCAGTTTTTATTGTGTCCTTTATTTCTAGTGTGGCTTCATCTCCTCTCTGCTGGATTATAATGCGGCCTCCCTGGTTGAGTTGCCTCCATTTTCCCTTCATCCACTTAACGTTTGGAATTGGATCTCCTCCAACTTTTGCAATAAATGTTGCAACAGTCTCTGCAGAAAGATGCAAATGAGGAAGCTAAGTCTTTCCAGTTGTTTATGACAGTGGGACATCATCCCAAACAAAAGGTGTAGGCAAATAGAAGACAAAGTACTGTTTTGAAAAGAGTTCTTACTTTCCATGACTTTGATACTCTGAGGCTCTGACACAAAATAAAGTTTGCCTTCCACTTCTGCTTTCTTAGCTGCTGGAGCAGCTGCCGGTTTTTCTAAAAAAAACAGTCAGAGAGTTATAACAGATGGCTTCATGTAATAGTTTATGTTCATGGGGGATGATACTTCTGAAGGAACTGTAAAAAATAAATTAATTCCTGAGGTGCAACAAAATGCTATGCAAGAGGTAAAAATGCAAAATAATGTTGTTTTAACGAACTTGCAGTTTGCTTTCCAGGGGAAACTGTCCAAAATGGGCCATATTGTGTTGTTCATTTATTTCAGTCAGGCCATTTCTGCTCTCCATGGATGCAAATCCATAGGTGGATATGCAAATCTAAGGCCTCATTTTCTAAAATGGATCAGTTTTTAGTGAGGTTTTCTCTTTCAGTCTATTTCTGGATATTATGCCCTAAGAATTACTTGTAGTTTTTTATCACTGGTCTGTTAAATTATCTTATTTTTCTTTTGCATAATCCTTAGCCTGGTTGCTATCCATGTAGCGAAAAAGAGGCTGTGTATACTGCTGGACTCCTGTGTCCTTTATGCAATAGTAAAGCAAGACCTACACAGAAGGACTCGTGTTTAGACACTATTTACTTTCAGCTAAAAGGTCAAAACGTCTTAGGGCTGTAACAGTCTTCAAAGAATTAACCTCTAAGGCCATATGCTCAATCAAATTCCTTCTCTATTTTTCTTTAATAATCACCACTTTTCACGTGCTTTCCATAAAACAGGCACACTCAAGTAATTTCACTCATTTAGCTTGAGTTTTTCTTAAATTTGGTGCTTAGATTTAGAAAATAAGTTCTTAATCTCTTTGGTAAGAATGTACTATTGATTTGACACTGATCTCTCACCATTTATGTCACTATTGATATATAAATTATTGTTATATACTCTGTTTTACCAGATTCTACAGTTTTACAAAGAACTAAAAGTAAATTATTTTTTGTTATTAGATTATTAAATTTTTTGTTCCACAGAAAACGAAGTGGGATAGATTTTTGGTTGACATTTTCATCATATGCCCTTATTTTCCTCATGTTACTGTACCTTTAACTGTCACTTTAGATTTGCAAGCATCAGTGCCAGCCGTATTTGAAGCTTTGCAGACATATTCTCCTGAATCTGATTTGGTAACTGCAGCAAGTTCTAGAAGAGCTACTCCATTAACAAAGCTAAAGTTGCATCTGTCTGAAGCTCTTATTTCTCTTCCTGCCTTCAGCCACTGGATACGGATTGGCGGCGATCCCTGGACATGACAGCTAAGCTGTAGAGTATCACCTTCCTCTGCTGCTGCTGGCTGAAGAGGCTGGTCAAAAACTGGAGGCTTTTCAGGTTCTGGAATATGAAAATGCTTGAGTGAATACTCAGGAAAGTATGATCAAGAACATAAGAGAAGGAGAGAGACATGTGATTCCTAAGGAGGCAATGGCAAGGAATGGAGGAGGACAAACAGAAGTCTAAGAATGTCAATCATAATGGTAGAAAATGCAATAAATATCAAGAGGACATGATAGCATATTTACTATATAAACACGCAAGAAATATCTTTATCCCCTCAGCAAGAACCTTTACATGCATAAAATAGTATGAGAACTAGAGCACTATTAGGCTGCAAAACTATATAAAAATCTTTAAAGAAATAAACCTGCAATTTCCTGCAAGACTATTATAATGAAGTGTCATGCTACCATAAAATCGTGTCAACACTGCCTTAGCTTGTATTTAGTTGCACACACTCCGTTACTCCACGGAAAGAGAATGATTAAAAATTCAACAGAAATATCATTAAGATTTCCATGTTCACTTTGAATCAGTCATAGCAAATAGTGAAAAAGAAGCTTCTCCTTCAAAACAATAATCACAAAAATAAAAGAATTTCTTGACTTTGTGGTTTGTGTCCATCTCTGGACAAATCACTGCTGTTAAGGTAAGTAAAATGAGCTCATAAGAGAGAAGCTATATACTTGCAGCTAAATAAAACAAGGAAAAGCAAGAAGCAAAGAAAAACAAGACTTCAACCAACCTCTGATAACAACAGAAGATGTACTCAACACACTTCCTGCTTCATTGGACACTTTACAGGTATATAAACCAGCATCTGGCTGCTCTACCCGCTTTATATGCAAAAGCAAGGTATTGTTTTTGAAAGATATTTCACAGTGGGCACTTGAATGGACTTCCTGATTGTTTTTATACCAAGCAACGGTCAAAGGCTGAGAGCCAGAAACACGACCCTCAAGTTTAAGCTCATTCCCTTCTGTTTCTTCTACTGCTTCAGACAGTTTCTTAGTAAAAGAAGGAGGAGTTTTTCGTTCTGTAAAAAGAAGAACATAAATTCCATGAATCTATCTTGAGATGAAAAATCCTAACAACAATGTTTCAAGAAAATTTTGAACATTGGGGAATTGATATTTACTCTCACTTAAACTGGATATATTTTTAAAGTGAAATTATGCTAAGATAAACAACAAGAGTCTTGCTCTTACAGTCACTGTCACAGTGGATTTTCCTGNAGTGGATTTTCCTGTTTGAAAAAAGTTTCTTTTACATTGATTTAAGTGATATACCATTTTAAAAACCCAAGAGTTTTGTCAAGTTCTTAAGAAAGAAATAAGCCAGAGCCTATTAAGAAAGTAGGCCAAAGAAAAGGTTTTATTTCTCCTCCCATTGTTGTTAGTCACTCTTCCTAATTCCCTTAAGAGATTCATAAGTATCTCCAGATAGGTACTCTCAGGCTACATCTCAAAAGTTTTCTCAAAGTTATCTTGCAGTAATAAGGCCAACTTCCTTTATAACTGAAGGAGGAAAAATGCAAAGGCAATATATTATCTATTCAGTACCTTTAACAGCCAGTTGAGCTGTGCAAGAGTCCTTTCCAACTTCATTGCTAGCATAGCATGTATATGTTCCAGAATCTCCCCTGTCAACTCTTAAGATGGTCAAATGGGCTGTGTTGTCTACATAACTGATCTGATAGTTCCTTCCTGTTCTAATTTCTTGGTTATCTTTTGCCCAAGTGACTCTAATTGGCTGTGTTCCAGAAACGTGACACTCAAAATCAGCACTTTCTCCAATAATGCCATCCACAGGTGTAAGTGGGATGTCAAAGAATGGAGGAGTCTTCCCTTCTGAAGAGTGAAAGAAATAACAAAAGCATCACTTAAAAATCTCAATTTGCTTTAAAACTCTGTGAAGTAAGTATCTCTTGTACAATATTAAATCCATATAATAAAGGAAAACTTAGTTTTACAGTATTTCCATTAAATATTTCACAGTCCACCGACCTGTAAGGACAAGCCTGCCACTAGAAGAAGCAGTCCCAATAGCATTGACAGCTGTGCAGGTGTACTGCCCCATAAGACTCCTGTTTGTCTTCAGAATCTGGAGAGTTGCTACATTATCTATAAAGGACATGTGAACATTGTAGTCCTCTTTTATGCGCACGCCATCTTTAAACCAAGATACTTCAATAGGTTCTGAGCCAGCAATGCCACAATCAAACACAACTGGTAAGCCAACAGTTTCATGAACGTCTCTTAATTTTCGTGTGAAAGAAGGAGGAAGTTTACGCTCTGTAAGAAAACAAGTGTTGCACAGTGAAGAATTTCAGAAGACATGCACCTATTGCTGTATTCACCAATAATCACTGCCTAATATACTGTAGAGTATGGTGGATTCTTGCTCATGGCTTCCTTTTAAAAATATTATTTAGAATGTAATTTATTTTGAACTTGATGTAAACACCTCTGTGCATATGGTTGCAGGAGAAGAGGTAATCATTCTGCTCTCACTTAGACTCAGTGAGCCTCAGGACTGCTAATACTGGAAACAATCAAAGCAATATTCTGAAGAGGGAAGGAAGATACAGACGCTTGCAACACTACAGAAGAGCTGTGGTCAATAAGCGCCGTATTCCGATTAGCTTTACTGGCAGGCAGAAGTAGTAGACATTAGTAGAAGACAGTGCCACAAGGTACCTTACACATCAAGAAATGGTAAAGTGTTTTACGAGGAAGAGGCAGTTGTTTTTCAAAATAGGAAAGCACACTTAAGAGAAAACAAGCCATTTCCCTATATTTAAAATTGAAATATTCACCTTGAACTGTAAGCAGTGATGATGAAGAAGCCTCCCCAACAGTGTTTTCTACTTTGCAGATGTACTCCCCACTGTCACTACTGTCTACCTGGCTGAAAACCAGAGTAGCAATTTGGTTCTTAAAGTGCATTTTCACAGTAGCAGTTCCTCTCAGCTTTGTGTCGCCTTTGTACCATGACACAATCATTTCTGGTGTTCCAGCAACCTGGCACTGTAAGGATGCAGAATCCCCAACAGTCACCTGCACTGGCTCCAAGGGTGTAACGAAGTAAGGTGGTTCTGAAGGACAAAGACACACCATTAGCATAAAAAGATACTGCATGATGACCATTAGTAGTTCAAATAACACTTGCTGAAGTGATGCTGGCTTGACGCACCTAGTATTGTGATTGCACCATGACAATTATCTTTCCCAGAATCATTTTCAATATGACAAGAATATTGCCCCTGATCTTCTAGTTTGCTGCTAGGGATTTCCAGTATGGCAGATGTGTCTGTAGTGGTGATGCTACACTTTTCAGAGTGCATTATTTTCACTCCATTTTTCTTCCATGTCACTGAAATCGGTGGAGTACCTGTATATGTGCATTCCAAGATTAAATTTTTCCCTTTCTCTACACTTAAATCATTCACTTTCTTCACAAATTTGGCTGGTTCTATAAATGAACAAGAGGAAGAAAACAAATTAAATAAAGCCAAGAGATCACCTTTAGAAGCACAAGAAGCAGTAGTCTGGACAAACCTTTGACAAAAAGATGTGTTGTGCAAGAAATTTTTCCTGCCTCGTTAGAGACCTGGCAGGTGTAGTCTCCACTCTCAAGTGGCTGTACATCAAACAGCTCCAGTTCTGCAACTGAATCTTGCAAGGTGATATTGCATCTGGGTCCTGGTACTAGCTCAACACTGCCTCTGAACCATTTAACTTCCAGTGGAGGGGAACCTTTTATGATGCTAGTAAAGGTTATGTTTGCCCCAGATAAAATATCCAGTGGTTCAGGTTTCGTCACAAAAGATGGTGGTTCTAAGCATACAAATAAAACAGACAGAGAAGAAGTACATTTGAACTTCTTTTGAAGATGTAATCAGAAATACGCAACAAAGAAAAAATGAAATCTTTCTGAAAAGAAATTTGGGCCCTCTGATTCTGGCTTCTTACTGATACTGACCTCTAACACTCAAAAATGTGCTGCATTCATCTGAGCCAGCTACATTAGTAGCTGTGCACAAATAAGTTCCCATATCAGTCTCCTGAAGTCCATTCACTTTCAGAGAACAGGTATTGTCTGTAAGAGTAGCCTGATACTTCTCTCCACTGGTAATCTCTTGTCCATCATGAAACCAGGAAACCAGAATAGGTGGTGACCCATAAACTTTGCACTCCAGTACGGCAGAAGAACCCAGCTGACCGTATGTTTCTTTCAGTTTTCTTGTGAAAGAAGGAGGTATAATACGATCTGCATTTGTTTAAAAAAAAAAAAATAAATTATCATACAGGGTTCTTAAAATGCAGGAAGTTCTCCATGCATAATCAAATTAGTGACCTTTCTTTTGCTATATCTGCTTTGGCAATCTACTCTGACACACGTGTTTGAAAAATGGTTAATGGTTAAGGATATCCTGGAACTTTCATTCACAATCTTTGAGGAACACCTTTTATTTTTGCCGTTCTTTTTCATAAGGAACAATATTCCACCAGCTGTCCAAGACGACACATAGATTAAAGCTGAAGAAATCAAGTCCTTTCAATAACTCCTGCCCCTCAGAGTTTCGGCAGGCATCTATTCTTGATGCCTGTCAAAGTGGAATGCCAAGCACTCCTAAGATTATACAAATCTCTTAGGTTGCCAATCACAACAACCACTTTACTATCTGAAGGCTTTGTCAAGGAACTAAAGGATCAGATGTGACTCAAAAAGAGTAGTCAACTAACCTGAAACATGCACTGAAGCTGTGCAGCTGCTTTTACCAACACTGTTTTTCACCTCAAAAGTATATTCTCCACTGTCTTCTAGCGTTGCATTGAGGATCTTAAGCCCAGATACTTTGTTGAAGAAACTGATTTTATATTTATGGTCAGTGGACAGTTCATTACCATCCTTAAACCACCTAGCAGTAAGCTCTGGTGTGCCATCTACTGTGCATTCCAGAGTACAAGAGTCTCCAGCTGTAACTTTGACTGGGCCTGGCTTCTCTACAATGACTGCAGGTTCTGCAATGAAATGCAAGTCAGAAACATTTTCAAAATGGCAATGCAATAGTTATTATTATTATGATTAAAATTTAAACTTTAAAGCGTCTTAAAACATGTTGTGTTTTTTATCCTATGCTACCAACCTAGCACTTTCAGCACGGCAAAGCATTCCTGAACTCCAGCATCATTTTTAATCTGACAAATGTATTTCCCAGCATTGGTTGGTTCTGCATTTCCAATCTGCATAGTTGCAATGTTTTCTGAGTAGGAGATCCAAAGATTATCACTTTCTCTGATGATTTCCCCTTTGTCTTTTAACCAGAGAACAGAAATGGGCTGTGATCCTTGTACTGCAGCCTGCAGTTCAATCGACTCCCCAGCTACGACAGTGAGATCACTCAGCTTCTTCACAAAGGTTGGTGGTGCTATTTAAGAGAAGATATTTAACAGTAAAAAAAACCCGCCAGGAGCAGAAAAGTAGGAGACAAATGGCAGGAACAAGGAAATACCAAGACGATTCCAATCTTTGTACAAACCTCTTAGTGTTACAGAGCCAATGCAGGAGTCACTTCCCACATCATTTACAGCCTTACAGTGATATTCACCAACATCTGCAGTATCCACACTGAGAATGTGAAGACTAGCTATGTAGTTCTCAGACATGACCTTGTACTTCTTGCTGCTCCGAATTTCTCGTTTGTCTTTGTACCATGAAATCTGGAATGGAGGAGTGCCCTGCAGCTCACACTCCAGATGAATATCAGACCCTTTCAAGGTCTCTACTGGATGGGGTTTCTTGGTAAAAATGGGGGGTGCTGGAAAAAATAAAAAAGAGTTATCAAAAGAAAAAAGAGTTATTGTTTGTGTTATTTAAGCAAAAGAGATTAAAGTGGACAGAAGATTCAAGTAACTCTTCTGATGCTAAATAGCAAAGACAAACAATAGATAAGAAAGATCTGCCACAGAGATGAGAAACAGACAAGAGATTTGCCATCTAGTCAGACAGGTTTTGGCCCCTGTGACAAAAGAAAGTGGGATTTAAGATCTTTTTCCAAAGGAGGACTCTTACAGTTAGAAAGGGAAGGAAGGAGCTGAGATTCTGACCTTTAACTCTCAGTGTGGTACTGGTGCTTGCACTGCCTGCTGGATTCTGAGCTTCACAAGTGTAGTCACCGCTGTCTTCAACACTGAGGTTGTGCATTTCAATGACTGCCACTGAATCCACAAAGGACATTGTGTATTTTTCACTGGGATGGATTTCAGTTTCACCTTTGTACCAGGTGACCTTGATTTCTGGAGATCCACCTATTTTGCATTCATATGTTGTGGAATCGTGCTGTTTCACAAGTTTTGAGGAGTCTAGTTTCTTAATAAACCTTGGTGGTTCTGGAAAGCCAAAAAGGGGAGATGATGCTTTAAACTGCACTAATTGTTTGACTAAGCAGGGAGATATGTAACTGAAACTGTAAACTTTAGGGACTTACGCAAAAATTCAGATTTTGCAATTACTATGAGATTTTTTAGATTATTTTAAGTTGGTGCAAAATCCAGATCAAGAAGCAAACAAGATTTCTATATGCATTTCAGTGAGTTTCTCCTTACTTTATTGACCCACTGTGCCTCTCCTTGTATATATTCACTACAGATTAGTTGATATGTGTCATTTTCTTTACTAAATACCTTCTTGTTACACATGAGTAATCAAAATACCTCATGGAAATGCAACAATCCAACTGTTCAGCCGAGAAATGTTATTAAAAGCATTTATGATAAGTATTATAGCAACTGCTCTATATCCTGTGATTAATAATTAATATAGTCAATAAAAGTATCTGCATTATAACGCCTTGCACATTTAATGCAAAACTGAAAATAAAGTTGCACATTAGGAATAAAAGTTAAGGATCTTAGGTAGCAAGCAAAAGAACTTAGAAATTATCATGCTGAGGCAAATTGTGAGATGGCTGGTATTACAGAAATTGGTGCTAAATGTCCTGTGTCTGACAAGTAAAACAGATGGTTACATTTTGTTGCATAGAGAGAGGAAAGGAGTGGAAGTTTGATACTTTTCATCAAAAGTACCATCTGCATGATTAGAATCACAAGACTGAATGCTCATAGACCAAAGATGTAACTAGTAAAACCAAGAGGTGATCACGTGGGCACAACAAACAAATCTCTCTGCAAAACAGGATGAAGTGCCTCTTTGTGTGACTGTAAAGTGTAGGAAGAATATTAAATTTATTGTGGCTTATTTCAACCTGTGGGACAGTTGCAGAACATCCTGTGTTGCTAGAAACAAAACTTCCTGAGTTTCTACAAATAGAAATGATGATTTGTTAACATCAGGACTCGGAACCATAGTAATTCACTATCAGATTTCACTTTGAGAAAGAGTTGATTATCTATCTGCATACTAAGAGTTGCTGAGTAGTCACACTCTGATTCCACTCCTTTCAAAAAATGAGGATATACATGTTAGTAAGGTATATATTTAGAATGTAAAGTAGTTCTAGAACAGAAAGCAACTCCTAAAACTACAGATTGGGAACATTGGATGTTAGAGTGAGAAAGTTAATAAAAAAGCTGTGAGGTTTTCAAGGTCAGTTAAACGAAATACCTTAATTCTACAAAAAAAAGGCTGCATGTCCTTGAAGTGAGACAGCATATGCTCAAATTAAACACATGCAAATCAGTGCACCCAAAGAGTTTGCCCTTTCATGTTCTATAGAAATTGGTTGAAAACAATGATCACTAATTTTACAACCCTGGGGAAACTGTACGAATTTTAAAGAGCTCAAGGGAGTGTCAGTAAATTCAGGGTCAAAAAATAAAATAATAATACTGAAAAAACTCCTCAGGGTTTTACAAATAAAGATTTGAAGAGTAAGAAAATAAATAAAGTCAGCTGGGATCATTTTATGAAAGGTAACTTTTCAAATGAACCTATTAGCAATGATATTATTAATAATAAACAGAATATGATTGTGGTGAAAAGAAGCTTCAGATCGTTTAAAGAGATTTGATTTCTTGCTACAATCTTTCAATGCATTTTGTAAATCAAGCTACATAATACAGCATCCCTACGTGTTGCTGAATCCAGGTAATTCAGTCTTACACACTCTTCCCACTCCCATCAAGAAAATTGCTTATGGCTGGAATAAACTTGATAGATATAAAATATTTGACAGGTAATTAATACAAAATCTTGCTACTAGTAGTTCAGCTTCCTGTGCTATTTCTTTAAGAGAGTAGAAGGATTTACTCTTGAAATATTCCTCCCCTCTCTGCTCCAAAGTTGTACAGAGGGAAGAGAAAAAAGAAAAAAAGAGGAAAGAAAGCGCTAAAGCAACAAGGACCTTTTAAATCAAGCATAATCTAAACAGTGTATGTTCCATTTCTTCTTTCATAAAATCAGTAAGATTGAAATATCTGGAACAGCTATAAATATGTTCCTACCTACACTGAGAAAATTGCACTAGTATACATGTGTCACTTGTACCAAGACAGTTTGAACCATTCATAAATTTAGATTTCACTTTTGGATACACTATGTGGAGAGTTGAAATGTTGGGTGGAATGGATATTGGTCACCAAATCTGCTCTCAGATCCTCCAGTTTTGCTGTTCAGGAGTGCAATTTTCAAAGTTTTCAATCTGTGAAAGAGCGAAGCTATTTTTCAGGAGCTGCAATGCAGTAAAAATACTTTTAAGCCTCATAAGTGAACTGAATTTCTCTCAGTTTCCTTTCACTCCCCTTGGCAACTAAGTGACTGTTACTGTTGGAGAAAGACTTTAGAAAGATTTTGCTGTCCAACAGAACCATTCATAAAGGCGCAACAGGGTAATAAGTGAGAGTGAATGTTTCAAAGGAAGAATCCCTTTGATAAGAAAAATCATGCGCTATTCCAAAACAGAAGAAGTATTTAAGCATTAAAATAATATTTTTAATTATTATAATTCACTTATAATAATTTTATAAGTGAAATAAGACATCCCAGAGTAACCTTGTGTAAAGATTGTTAGTCACACACATGTCTGCATTCAGGACTGTGATTTCCAGGTGTCTGCCTTGCAAAGAAAACCTCATAAACACTAAAGCCCGCAGCAATACCTTGTACAGCCAGCTGAGCTGCGCACGCATCCTTGCCAACACTGTTGCTGGCAGTACATGTGTAGAGTCCAGCATCCCCTTTACCAACTTTTAGGACTGTCAGGCTGGCTGTGTTTTCCACCAGTGTCATTTTGTAGTTGCCACCTGGACGAATCTCTCTGTTGTCTCTGGTCCAAGTAATCCTCATGGGAGCAGAACCAGTCATGTGGCACTTAAAGGTTGCACTTTCCCCTAGCGCCACATCGATAGATTCTGGCTTGATGTCAAAGAAGGGAGGCTGTAGGTGTTCTGCAAAGAGGAAAGCACGGCAGAGCTCACCACCAAGCCTGCCCCATGCCCATTGTCCCTGGCCACCATACAATGGGTACAGTGGGAAAAAGGGTGGAGAAATAACAGAGCAAAGACATACAAAAGATTTTCATTAAAGTGTGAGTTACAAACCTGTGAGGAGAAGTTTGGCACTGGAAGAGGCAGTCCCCAGAGCATTTTGGGCTGAGCAAGTATATTGGCCACAGTAATCCATACTAGTTTCTAAGATCTGTAAAGTTGCAACATTGTTTAAGAAGGCTGATTGCATGTTATCAGTGTCACTTAAAAGAATCCCGTCCTTGTACCAAGACACCTGGATAGGCTCTGAGCCAGTTATGCGGCAGTCAAATGTCACTGGGGCACCAACCACCTCCTGAATATCTTTTAGTTTCCTGGTGAATGTAGGGGGAACTTGACGTTCTGCAAAACAACCATAATCACCACTATCAGTAGGAAGCCAACCTAGAATTAATTATCTTTGAAATTAATAAAAGCCCCTTTCTCTAGACAACAAAGAGTTCCTACAAACTACCCCAGAAAAGAGTGGCTCTTGGCCCATCACCTTTAACAACAAGCAAAGCTGTGGAGGTGGCAAAGCCGATGCTATTTTCTGCTTTGCAGATATACTCTCCAATGTTGCTGTCCTCTACAGCAGAGAATGCCAGTGTTGCCACATTGTTCTTGAAGTGCATTTTGTAAGCCTGTGTTGATCTGAGCTTGGTGTCATCTTTGTACCAGGACACCTTGATTTCTGGTGAACCACCAATCTGGCATTTTAAGACCAAGGGCTCGCCAACCTTCACCTCCACACGGTCCAGGTGTGTGACAAAATAGGGTGGTTCTAGGGAAGGAGAGAGCATGGTGAGCAGAGGCAGAGCATCACTGGGGTGCATTAGGGGTATTGGGGTGATGAATACCTAAGATGGATACAAGGCTGTGGCAAACTTCCCCACCCGCCTCATTTGCCACCTCACAGGTATATTCGCCTTCATCGTCCTTTGTGCTGTTGAAGATTTCAAGAATTCCAGATTTTTCTGTAATTGTAACAGTGCAGCGTTGAGATTGAGCAATGGGCATGCCATTTCTTTTCCAGGTGACAGAGATGGGAGGGGTGCCAATGTAGCTGCTTTCCAGCACGATGGACTTCCCCTGCTCCACACTGAAATCACTTAACTTCTTCACAAAGACTGCAGGCTCTGTGGGGAGGTATAAATCAATAGTAAGAGGGACAGATGTAGAAGAGCTGCAGGCAGAGAGTGAACAAAGATAACTGTGCATCTACGCACACACCCAAACACACCTTTCACAAAGAGCTGTGTTGTACAAGAGGCACTGCCAGCATCATTTGTGACCACACAGGCATAGTCCCCGCTGTGGCCTGGCTCCACGTTGTACAGCTGCAGCTGTGCCACAGACTCAGTGAGAGAGATGGCACAGTTGCTGTCTGCCACCAGCTCCCTGATGCCTCGGAACCAGGTCACTTTGAAGGGAGTACTGCCCTTGATGTAGCTCGTGAACGTCACATTTGATCCAGGCAACACTTCCTGGGGATCAGGTGTCTTCACAAAAGAAGGTGGTTCTAAGGATCATGCAAAGAGTGAAAGAGGGAGAAAGATGTTAATAGGAGGGTCTCCATGGGGAGAAAAATAAGCAGATTTGAGTAAAGAAAAAAAAAAAAAAAGAAAAAAAAAAAAAAAGAACCCATGGAAAAAACCCCCAAACCGAACGAACCATAAAAAGAAACCAAGGGAAACCAAAGAAAAGAAAGAGAAGAGGGGAGAAGAATATTGTTGAAGGTGTGGCAAAATCCTTCCACTGACCTTGTACAGTCAGGAAGGCACTGCATTCATCAGATCCAGCCACGTTGGCTGCCATGCATGTATATGACCCTGTATCTGTGACATCCAGGGCATTCAATTTCAAAGCACAAACATTATCCAAGAATGAGATTTCATATTTTTCTCCACTAACAATCTCATTCCCATCTTGGAACCAGGACACAGATATAGGAGCTGTGCCAGACACTTTGCACTCCATCAGCACGGAAGATCCCAGCACCCCATTTGTTTCCTTTAGTTTTCTTGAGAACGAAGGAGGAACAAGGCGATCTAAGTAGGACAGGGCAGAAAAACAGGAAAAGAAGTGTTGAGGTTTCTTTCAATGGAAAGAAAAGGAGAAAATATAAAAGTTTTCTTTAAAGACAAGTGTGAACAACAAAGTCATAGAGCTGACCTGAAACATCAACTGAAGAAGTGCAGCTGCTGTCCCCCACTTCATTGTGTACCTCAAAAGTATACAAGCCCCTGTCTCCCCTGTCTGCAGAAAAGACTTTCAAAGTGGATATATTGTTGGAAAAGGTAATTTGGTATTTGCGATCACTCTTTAGTTCTCTGCCATCTTTGTACCACTTGGTGATAAGCTCAGGTGTTCCTCCTACTTTGCACTCCAAGGTAAAAGGATTGCCAGCCATTACTGTGATCGGCTCGGTCTTCTCTAGGATGACTGCTGGTTCTGAAATAGGAAGGGAGGAGTCTGTGTGTCACAGGGAAGTCTACCCACAGGCTTGTGAGCACAGGGTGTAAGCAGGAGGCGAAGGCTGGTAGAGCCAATTGCGCAAGCCGTAAGGCACAGTGCCCACATTCGAGAAAGCTATACCCACCTAGAACCTGTAAAAAGGCAGAGCACTCCCTCATGCCAGCATCATTTTTGATCTGACAGATGTACTTTCCAACATCAGTTCCCACTGCACTGGCAATCTCAAGAGTTGCAATGTTGTCCATAAACCACATTTGAACATTTTCACTCTCCCTAATAACTTCACCCTTATCCTTGAGCCAGACAACAGAAATTGGTGGGGATCCTTCCACTACTGCCTGCAGGGCTGTTGGCTCCCCAATGAAGATTGCAGTGTCACTCAGCTTCTTGGCAAACCGTGGAGGTTCTGATGGCAAAAACAAGGAGGCAGAGGACAGTTAATCATACATGCTTGCTTGGAAGAGCGACAGCCAGGAGATCAAGAAAAGAGGGCAGTGATGTTGATCCTCTGGCATACAAACCTTTGAATTTCACTGGGCAGGTACAAGTGTCGCTTCCCACCTCATTCATAGCTTTGCATTGATATTCTCCAGTATCTTGAGATTCCAGATTGAGAATATGAAGACTGGCAATGGAGTGCTTTGCTGTCACCTTGAACTTCTTGCTGCTCCTGACCTGCCTCCGGTCCTTGAACCAAGCCACCTCAAAGGGTGGGGTCCCTGCTATCTCGCACTGAAGGATAACATCTGAGCCTTTAAGAGTGTCCACAGGGCTTGGCACCTTGCTAAAAACAGGTGGTTCTATAAAAAAAGAATCACATCATAATGTGTGAGCCTGCTTCTCTAGATGGGTTTCTGGGTAGTAGCAGGAAGCAACATATTCAGGAAGGGAGCCTACGCTTTTATTGTACTCATATTTAGCTTTTAAATACGTGGCCTCACCTCTAAAAAATCCCAGCACTCAGAGTCCAAAGGGCAGAAAATGTGATACGTCTGCACCTGTTTGGAATCAGTGCTCAGTGTCCTTCCCAAAAGCCACTCTTCCTGCACTCTAGGGTCACATTGCAGCTTTCCCCCCGGCTCTTTCTAGTCATCAAAGCTACAGTCAGTGGAGCTCAGCTACCACAGCCTCCTCTTCCATCTTAAATTTCATTCCTGTCAGGATCACTGTGTTTAAAGAGGAGGCAGAGGGATGGCTGAAAAGTATTGCCAACTCCCTCACCGTGGCTGATGTTCCATTTAGTCCATGCTTCCGTTGTGATCTGAAAAGCTTGCCTTGTTCAGCCTACAATTGACTTAAATGGGGAGACAAAGGAATGACTGCACAGTGCTAAACATCCACCACTATTTCCCACCTGATCTCTGCTGCTTAAACACAGCAGCATTTAAATGCAAGACCAGCGGGAGAGACACTGGCCCAGCAGGCACCAGCTGCTGCAGCAGCAGCAGGATATGCAGCTGGGAGCAGGCCTGGCAGCCAGGGATTCTGGTGGAGCCATGTGCTAACCTTTCACTGTGACTGAAGTGCTGCAGCTGGCTGTGCCAGCAGAGTTATGGGCTTCACAGATGTAATCCCCAGCATCTTCAGCAGCAGCACCCAAGATGGTCAGCATTGCCACGGAGTCTACAAAGGATATGTGCAGCCTGTCGCTTGCCTGGAGCGCCTGATCATTTTTGTACCACAGGATTCTGATCTCTGGTGTGCCACTGATTTTACATTCAAGTTGAACTGTGTCCTCCTGCTTCACGAACCTCAAAGCTTCAGGCTTCTTGATGAACTTGGGAGGTTCTGCAGAACAGAATAAGTATGTAGAGAATGAAAACATACCTGTTTGCCGTGTGAAATCTACAGAGCTGATCAAGAGTTAACAGAAGTTGGTTGCATCCACAACCAGAGTTTCCTTTCAAGGAAATGCACAAGATGAAGAAAAGAACGCGAAGACAACAACTAAAACTATGTTCTACCAACTTTGGACCCCGCTGCATCAGAGAGTTGAAGCTGTAAAAAATACACAAAGGACAGTTGCTCCACCCAAGTGAAATTTTGCTGTTACCTTTGAGTGGTAACAAGGAACAGGGTTCCCAGGCCAACATGAAAGATTTGACAAGTCCTTCATCCCTGGGAGCAACAGAAACACGGTAGGGAAAGTTTCACTTGCTTACACATCTTTAAAGTATATTTCTGTATGAAGAAATAAAGTTATTCATAGTCTAGATGAAATCAACAATTCAGAACTCCAATTGAAATCTTTAGCAAATTCGAAAGAGTCACCAATGCAGGCCAACAAATGCAAGGTAGAGCTGTATTTACTAAACATCATCTTCCATATAGCAATTACTGTGAGTGACTACCACAATGAAAAGCTCTCCATACAAATGGGTTTGCATAGGGACCTTTCTCCTTGGAGATTTTGCAGGTACACAAGATTTCTGCTGTTACACAGTATGATGGGAGAAGGTCATTACATGGTTCATGTCTGCAGTCTGGAAAGCTACTTTCTATATATTTCTAAACTAGAAATGGTAGACGATCAAAGACAAAGAAATCTCTTTACCCAAGAAAAAGAAAACACACAAACAAAGGTGACTTAATACCTTTGACAGTGAGTTGGGCTGAGCAGAAGTCTTTCCCAGCTTCATTACTAGCTTGGCAAGTATATTGACCAGAGTCTCCTTTACCCACTCTGAGCACTCGAAGGTGAGCTGTGTTGGCTGTGAATGTAATATTGAAATTTCCTCCAGTTCGGATCTCCCGACCATCCTTGGACCACGTTATATGTATTGGCTGGGCTCCCGTAACATGACATTCAAAGTCAGCACTTTCTCCAAAAGGCACATCAATAGATTCTGGTTTGATGTCAAAGACGGGTGCTTGCTTGGGTTCTAGAAACACAAGAAAACCATGTAATACTCATACCTCACAAAAAAGCTAATCCAACACATAGATACCATTGCATGCATGAAATAAGAGGGAGGAGCCTGTGATCCAAGCAAAAGATTCGTAAACCAACACACCTGCCACTGTGAGCCTAGCACTTGAGGTGACAGTGCCCACAGGATTGGTGGCTGTGCAGGAGTACTGCCCGGTGTGATTCATCTCAGTTCGCACCAGTTGCAGCACTGCAACATTATCTACAAAGGATGTGTGCACATTGTGGTCATCCTTTAGCAGCACACCGTCTTTGTGCCAAGTGACAGTAATGGGCTCTGAGCCATTCAGCCGACACATAAGCTTAAGGGGTAAACCAGCAGGGTGCTCAATGTCCTTTAATTTTCTTGCAAAGGAGGGTGGTTGTTTGCGCTCTGGAAGAAAGCAAGTAAAGGATAAATACACAGGAAACAATTTTTTATAGTTTTGCAAGAGAAAAAGAGTTTCAGCAAGCTAATATAAAATAATCACCTTGAACTGTTAAGAGAGCCTTTGTAGATGCAGTTCCTACACTGTTTTCTGCCTTGCAGGTATATTCCCCACTGTCGTTGCTAGCCACTTTGTTGAAAATAAGTGTAGCAACATTGTCTTTAAAGAACATTTTATACTCAGGAGTAGACCTGAGTTTTGTATCACCTTTGTACCAAGACACAGTAATTTCTGGTGTTCCAGCAACGTGGCATTGCAATGTTGTATAAGACCCAACTGACACCTCAAGAGGTTCCAAGTGTGTAACAAAGTAGGGTGGTTCTAAAACAAGAGAAGCAATAGACAGGCTTATTGTGTGCCATGTTTTGGAAAGCATACACTTGAAAAAAAGGCAAGGAAAAGAAGCGAAGGGAGCACACACCTAGGGTAGAGACTATAGCCTCACAAATATCTCTTCCTGCCTCATTTTCGACATGGCAAGTATATTCTCCTGCATCTTCTTTGGTGCTGTCAAGTATTTCCAGGATGCAGGATTTTTCTGTGGTGGTAATGCTGTGCTTCTGAGACTGTGCAATGGTGTGGCCATTCTTCTTCCATGTCACAGAGATGGGCAGGCTACCTGTGTAAGTGCCCTCTAGGATGATGGGCTTGCCAGGCTCCACGTACTGATCACTCAGTTTCTTCACAAAAACAGCTGGCTCTGATGAAAGGTAAGTCACAAATGTTGAGCACAACATGCCGAATTGGAAGGAAACAATAATTTAAGGTAAATAGAGAGACATCATCTTTACAAACCTTTTACTGTAAGGTGTGTTGTACAATTTACCCTACCAGCATCATTAGTCACTAGACAAGTGTACTCTCCACTTTGGGGAGGAGTTACATCAAATAATTCAAGCTCCACAACGGACTCCTCCAAGTAGATATTGCATTTGTCCCCTGGCACAAGTTCATTGGCCCCTCTAAACCAGTTGACCTTAAAAGGAGGGGTTCCTCTGACAACACATGTGAAAGTGATGCTTGTGCCTGGCAATACATCCAGAGGCTCTGGTGTCCTCTCAAAAGAAGGTGGCTCTAAATACATAAAAGAAAAAGATAGATAAGACAGATTGCTGCAGCATAGCTCTGGTATTTCCATACACCTACTGAAGATAAAGAGCAAAGTCTTTATTTTTCTGTCAATAATTTTCCCCAAGAATATTTACAAAAGACTGCAGATAATTTCAAGAGAGAAAGAGAAAATAATAGCTCAGAGAGCTTCCTGACCATCACATACCCACCTTGTACAGTCAACACAGCACTGCATTCATCTGAACCAGCCATGTTGGTAGCTTTGCAGGTGTAAGTGCCAGTATCTGAGTGGCTCAGTGAATTAACTTCTAAAATACATAGGTTATCTGAAAAGGAGATTTGGTGTTTTTCTCCACTGACTAGCTTAAGTCCATTTTGGAACCAGGCAACAGAAATAGGAGGTGAACCTGACACTTTACATTCCAGCAGTGCTGAGGAACCCAGAACACAAGGGGTTTCCTTTAGTTTTCTTGTGAAAGAAGGAGGAATGATTCGATCTGCATAAGAAAACATAATAAATCCATGGTTAGAGAGAAAATAAGGAAAGAATGAAAGAAAGGACAGAGAACATGATCAAACAAAACCTTTTGTAAAAGATAGAAGAGAAGGTACCCAACCAACCTAAAACATCAACCGATGCTGTACAACTGCTTTTCCCCACGTCGTTTTGCACAGCAAAAGTGTACAATCCACCATCTGCCTTTTCTGCATCCATGATTTTAAGCGTAGATACATTATTGAGGAAAACGATTTTGTATTTTTGGCTGCTGGTCAGTTCTTTGCCATCCTTGAACCACCCAGTGGAAAGCTGTGGTGTGCCTGCTACTTTGCATTCCAAAGTACAGGCATCTCCTATAGTAACTTTCATTGGCTCTGCTTGCTCTACAATGACTGCAGGCTCTGGAAGGAGAGATGGGTAACATATACAGTTAAAACAAGGTTTGTTTAGTAATAGCAATAAGTATTATAGCACTATGAGATGGGGGTTATATATTTGATACTAAGGAAATTTCAATTTGTTGGGGTGTGGAGTTTTTCACAGCTGTTTTTTACCACCCTTTCTGTTATCCTAAACTGCAAATTTTAGATGCTTTCCAAAATTAAGTAAAAATGCTTTAATTTTAAAATGTATTTTAATTTAAAATATAAAATATTTTAATCTCCCTCTCCAGCAGAGCAGAAGACATGAGAGAAATATAGTCACAGAGCAGTTCCTTCCAAACCTATTGCTGGACAGCTGGAAATATGGAAGCCGACTTCTGCTTTCTGGGGAGAGAAGGACTCTCTATTTTGATTGCTTTGAACTCATAGGCACAAGCAAAGTATACAGCTGACACTAAATAGCCAAGTTTCTAACTTTAAAAAAAACTTCCATGAATTCGTGCTTTTTACCAACCTAGAATAGTTAAGGTAGCCATACACTCGCGACTTCCAGCATCATTTCTGATCTGGCAGGTGTATTTTCCAGCACTGCTTGTCTCTGTGTGCACAAATTGTAAAGTTGCAATATTTTCCATAAATGTGATCTTGGTGTTCTCACTTTCTCGGATAATTTCCTCTTTGTCTTTAAGCCACTGCACAGAAATTGGCTGGGAGCCCTCCACTCTTGCTTGTAACTCTACTGGTTCACCAACCACAACAGTCATGCTGTTTATTTTAGTCAAGAATTTTGGTGGTTCTGAAGAAGAAATACGCAGTTACAGTAAATACTCACAGTATTTCCGCAAAGAAGAGAAGTGCAGCGCCATTGAGAGCATTGCAGAAGACATATGTACCAGTACTTTACCTTTCAGCTTCACAGTGCAAATACAAATGTCACTTCCTACATCGTTCTGTGCTTTGCACTGATATTCACCAACATCTGCAGCTTCGACATTAAGAATGCGAACGCTGGTATGGTAGTTTTTGGCTGTAACCTTGTATTTCTTACTACTGCGGATTTGTCTCCTGTCTTTGTACCAGGCAACGTCAAATGGAGGTGTTCCTGAAATCTCACATTCCAGGCTAACCTCAGATCCTTTGACAATGTCTGCTGGAGAAGGCTTCCTGCTAAAGACGGGAGGTTCTGACAAGGGAAGAAAGGAACATTTAGAAAGTAGTTTGAAGCTGTTTGATGGACAAACAGTCTACTGATACCAGCTTCTGGAAAATGGGACTGCTGAGAGTATCTACAGAATGGGAAAGACTTCCCTCATTTTCTGGGCACAATATGAAATGAGCTTGCACAAAGGTGAGGATTCAGAACCCTTAGCTCCCCTGTAGGAAAGGTAAACAGACGGGGGACCTTCGGAAGAGAGGGTAGAGATCTCATTTAGTTGGTAGTAGTCTCCCATACAGGGTGTAAAACTGACATAGTCAGTTTGTGTCTGTTATTTCTCTTCATATTTCAGCTCCTTGATGTAGCAATTCTCACTATGAACTGCCTTGGATATTAAAAAATATGGAACTGGGGAAAAACTTGCTTAGGACTCATCTGCATTAAAAACACCAGCCCTCTTGTTTAGACACTGGCAGAGAGGATGAGAGGGCATAAAGAAACAAACATGACATGAAGAACAGGGAAGTCCTGAAATAAGAAATTAATCTCATGTTCCTGTGTATTTCTAAAGGATACAACCACCAGGGGAAAAATAAGGATGCAGTCAGAGAATAAGAGGAGAGCTAACCTTTCACTGTGACTTTGGTGCTACAGCTGGCCTTGCCGGCAGGGTTGTGAGCTTCACAGATGTAGTCACCACTCTCGTCAGTACTGAGATGATTCATTTCAAGCACGGCCACAGAATCAATGAATGATGTCCGGAATTTTTCACTGGCAACAATTTCATGGTCATTTCTGAACCACACTACTTTCATCTCTGGAGATCCACTTACTTTGCACTCAAGCCGGGCTGAGTCACCCTGCTTGACTACTTTTGCTGCATCTAGCTTCTTAGCAAACTTTGGTGGTTCTAAAAAACCAAAAAAAGTGGGGTCAGGAAGGTCTGAATTAACACTGGAGAGAAAATAGGAGGGAAAATAGCCAAACAACTGTGGGTTGCAAACACGGGGTGGGGAATTCACTTGGCAGTGTATCAAAGATCACAAAGATGGGCTTGGGAAAAAGGAAAGAGAAGAAAGAGACAAAAAGACTACAACACAACAAGAAAGAGTGCACACCTGTTACCATCAGTGTTGTAGTGCAAGAGTCACTGCCAACGTCATTTGAAATGTGGCAAGTGTAGCGCCCACTCCTAGAAATATCCACTGAATACAGGGTTAAGAACCCAGCTGAACCTTCAATCCCAATGAAACAAGTTGGGCCAGATACAAGTTCTAAGTCTTCTTTGAACCACTTTATTGTAAAGGGTGGTGTTCCTTTTAGAGTGGCCTTAAATTCCACTGTGGAATCTGGTATGGCTTGCTGGCTTTCAGGTTTTACTAAGAAGCTTGGTGGCTCTGCAGTTTTTAAGAAAAAGACATACTCAGTTACATCAGAAATGTCTAAGAATGAAGAAAATCAGTGAGGCAAGCATGGAGACCAAGTTTTCAGTATTAGCATTAAGATGTGTAAGAGTGTCACGTTAGCATAAGATTTAAAGTATTTTCACAGCATTTATCACAGATAAGAAGTAGTAAAAGAGTTTCAAACCTTTCACAGTCAGGACAGCACTGCAAGAATCATTTCCAGCAACATTAGAGACACTGCATGTGTAATTTGCACTGTCTGCCAGCTCTAGATTAGCAATCTCAAGTGACATAGTGTTCTCATGGCACAGGCTTCTGTATTTTGCACTGTCAGTTATCTCTTTTCCATCCTTAAACCATTTTGCAATAATGGGGAGCGACCCAGAGACTTTGCACTCCATTTGAACAGAAGATCCCAGAATAGTATCCTTTTTTGTTAGCTTTTTGATAAATACAGGAGGAATTGATTGATCTGCCCAACACAAAAAAAATTGCAAAAACACAGTGGTTAACTTCTTGCTTGTCTTTCACAGAGATTGTTTTTCATTCCCTCTCTGATGAATTAGCAATACAAACCTAACACAGTCAGAACAGCTTCACAGGTGCTACTTCCGAAGTCATTTTCAACCTTGAAACTGTATGTTCCACTATCCTCCTTTGATACAGGTTCAATCCTGAAACTGGCCACATTGTTTTCAAAGCTCATTGTGTAGTATCTACTGGGCAGGAGCTGCTTGCCATCTTTGTACCATCTTATTCGGAGCTCTGGTGTCCCACCCACAGTACACTCCAAAGTCACAGGGTCTTTTTCAGTGACTTTAAGTGATTTAGCCTTTTCTATGATCTGTGCAGGCTCTGAGGTATAAAGAGTATAAAAATCATAGCAGTTAGCTACACAGATAGAGAACCGACTTTCCAAGTACTCATCAAGGTTACACCTTGTACACACCTTGTACGAAAAGCAAAGCAAAGCACTTCTCCATGCCAGATTCATTCTTTGCCTGACAGGTGTATCTCCCTCTGTGGCTGAGGTCAACATTAGCAAGCTTCAGTGTGGCCACACCGTTCTCGAAGGTAATGTGGTGGTGCTCATCATCTTCTAGTATTTTCTCATCTTTTATCCATGACACAGATAAGGGTTTAGCTCCTGCTACAACGCACTGAAAGAATGCATCACCTTTCAAAATGCTAG
Source organism: Pomatostomus ruficeps (assembly GCA_013400735.1). Classification (NCBI taxonomy): domain Eukaryota; kingdom Metazoa; phylum Chordata; class Aves; order Passeriformes; family Timaliidae; genus Pomatostomus; species Pomatostomus ruficeps. Next base: position 26,303 of record VYZT01010311.1, read on the forward strand.
TGACATTCTCCAGCTTCTTGATGAAGGATGGTGGTTCTGTGGTGTGAATTTTGTTTGTTGTTCGGAAGAGAAGTTGCGGAAAGGGAAGAGGAGAAAGAGAGATCATATAAAGTAATCCCAGTCACTACACTTTAGCTGGGACATATAATGTTTGAGATATGCTTCCTAGAGGACTAACCTTTTAAGCTGAGCCTTGTGCTGCAAGAACAACTCCCACCTTCATTTGATACTATACACTGATATTCACCAACATCCGAGACATCACAGTTAGTCACATTAAGAGTAAATACTGATTCTTTGGTGGAGATGGTGTATTTCTTGCTGCTGAACATCTCCTTATTGTTCTTCAGCCACTTCACCTCAAAAGGAGGGGTACCAGTCACCTTACAATCTAGCATGGCCTCTGAGCCCTTCACTACCTCGGTGGGCCTCAACTCCTGAACAAAGGTTGGAGGCTCTATAAAGAAGAATGAGGGGAAAGTAGATAGTAACCTTAAATTGTTTTGAGGGGAGAAGAAGTATCTCTTACTTCCTCACCCCAGATATGTGACACAGATGACAAAAATGTTCAAAACCAACCTTTTACTTTCAGCTCGACGCTGCAGCTCTCACTACCTGCATCATTATGGGCTTCACAAACATAAATCCCACTATCTGCCACTCTGGCTTGAGTGATTCTCAAAGTGGCTAAGCCATTTATGAAGGAGATGCCATACTTAGCTTGGTCAGTCACTTCATTCCCATCCAGGTACCATGTAATGTGGATCTCAGGCGTGCCTACTACCTGGCATTCGAAAGTGGTGGACTGTCCTTCACGCAAAGCTAGTACAGAAGTTGGCATCTGAATAAATCTGGGGGGCTCTAGAAGATGGACAGAGAAGTTGAGGCTTTATAATATTCAAGGTAGGAATAAAACCCACAGAATTTAAAGAAAAAACAAAAGGCTAAAATGTTTCCTCCCCCTCCCACCAAAATTGCATAGAAAAATCAGAACCAAAAAAATTAGAAGACTGGATTGCACACCTTTTACAAAAAGAGTTGCTTTGCAGGTTGCAGTCCCCACATCATTGCTTATCTGACAAGTGTAGTTCCCAGAATCAGATGTCCTAGCTGAGAAGAGCTCCAGAACACTAGAAGTGTCATCCTTCCAGACAGATCGACTGGCTCCAGACAGCAGCTCCTGGCTGTCTTTAAACCACTTTATCTGCAGAGGAGTAGACCCTTTCACCAATGCTTTGAACTGAACCCTAGCGTTGGGCACAACCTCTTGAGACTGGGGTTTTTCCACAAAATATGGCGGTTCTATAACATGTAAAAAAGGAAGAAAGGGGATTACTCTGAGATATGGAAATCCAAAATTATGAATGAGAGACCTAACATAAGACAAAGAAGGAACTCAAACCTTTGACTGTTAAGAATCCACTGCATTGGTTGCTTCCTGCTTTATTTGTTGCTTCACAAGTGTAAGAGCCACTGTCTGTGCCTTCCAGTTTATTTATTTCCAGAAATGCAGTATTATCATGGAAAGAGTATTTGTGCTTTTCACTTGCTGTTATTTCTTGGCCATCCTTGTACCACTGGATACTTATAGGATGCGAACCAGACACTATGCACTCCAGGTGGACAAAAGACCCCTTAATGCTGTCCATTTTCTTAAGTTTTTTTGTGAATTTAGGTGGTATAATGAGATCTATCCAAGACAGAGTAAAAAGACAAAACATGACATTCAACCGTGATTGTGGCAGATGTCAGCTCAGGAGAAAAGATTTTGTATCTAAAAGCAAAAATAAGAGAGAGCTCATACACACCTAGGACATTAATGCTGGCAGAACAGCTACTGCTCCCAACGTCATTGTGAACTTCAAAAATGTATTCTCCACTATCTTTCTTTTCTGCATAAAGCACCTTTAAGACTGAGATGGTATCTGTAACACTGATCTTATATTTTGGGCCCAATGTCAGTTCCTTGCCATCTTTGAACCATTTGGCTGTAATAGGTTTTGTTCCTGAAAATTTACACTGCAAGGTTGCTGGGTCTCCCTCAGTCACATCTATTGACACAGCCTTGTCCACAATTGTAGCAGGTTCTGTTGTAAACAAGGAGATAGAGTGTTAAGGGCATCTGTAAAAATCACAAGGGAACTGTCTGAGATCATTGCAAGCCCTCAGGCTAAGACCAACCTTTGACAGCCAGTAGTGCAGAACACCTCTGAATTCCTGCCTCGTTTTTAGCCTGACAGAAATATTTCCCATCATGTTTCAGCTCAATAGATCTCACCATGAGAGTGGCAACATTGTTCACAAAGGTCATTTTGATATTGTTGTCTTCAATCACTTCATCATTATCTTTCAACCAGGACACAGTGATGGGCAAGGAACCTTTAATAGCAGCCTGAAACACAACTGTGCCCCCTCGAAGGGAGCTAATGTTTTCTATCTTCTTCACAAACTGTGGAGGCTCTGGCAGGAAGAAATTGGTTATGTAAGTACAGGTCTGGTGTGTAACAGTGTGGCACAGAAACCACACTGGGATAAGAGCATGCTAGTGGTGTTCTGCACCTTGCACTAACCTTTCAGCGCGACCTCTGAACGGCAGAGGCAGCTCCCAACATCGTTTGTTACTCTACACTGATACTCGCCAACATCAGAAGCATCAAACCTGAAAACGTGGAGGCTAATCAAAGATTTCTCAATGCTTATTCTGTGCTTCTTACTGCTCCGCACAGGTTTATCATCTTTCACCCAAAACACTTCAAAGGGAGGTGTGCCAAGCACCTCACACTCCAAAACCACATCAGAATCCTTCAAGACTTCCATGGATTGAAACTCCTTGCTAAAATAAGGTGACTCTACAGTGCAAAAAAGAAAGTGCCATTTGCATTAATCATACTTTTGAAGCCGGTAACACTGTACTTAGTGTAAAGATACAAACTATGTGGCTGGATATCACACACACCTTTGACTGTAACAACACTACTGCAAATATCTTTTCCAGCATCGTTTTTGGCTTCGCAAATGTATTCCCCACTGTCTTCAGTATCAACTTCTGAAACATGGAGTATTGCCAAAGATTTTGTAAAAGATATTCTGTATTTGTCACTCTCTTTTAGCTCTCTATCATCCTTGAACCATGTGATTTTAATCTCAGGAGTACCAGTGACTTCACAGGTCAGCTCAGCATATCCACCTTTCTTTACCAGATGGGTTGGCTCTAGCTTCTCCTTGAAGGCAGCAGGTTCTGTGGATTTAAGAAGAGTGTTCAGGACAAAGAACACAGGAAAGAGTGCTGCTGGGTTAATCCAGCAGCTAGAATTTCAAATAAGAGTAAGAATGCAAACCTTTCACAAACAAGTTTGCACTGCAGGTTACTGAACCTGCTACATTAGAGACTTTGCAGGTGTATTTTCCAGAGTCTGCTGGTTTGACTGCATAAAGCTCCAAGTAACTTGCTAATGCTTCTGTCATAATGTAGCAGGCTCCTCCTGTCACCAGCTCAGTATCACCTTTAAACCATTTCACTGTCAGCGGTGTTGTGCCTTTAAACGTGCTTTTGAAATGTACAGTTGATGCAGGCAGTACATCTTGAGACTCTGGTTCTAAAGTGAAGCTGGGTGGCTCTAGATTGCGTTGAAAGGAAAAAATTGTCAAGAGTAAGAGAGGGCTTGCAATTTGGGAAAGAAAAGTATTATCACAAGATAAGCAAAATTCCAAGAAAAGTGAAGCAAATTGCCAAACCTTTTATAAACAAAGTGCTACTGCTCTCTTTGCTACCCGCAGAGTTTGTGGCTCTGCAAATGTAGACCCCAGCGTCATTTGCATCTAGGTGTTTTATTTCCAAAGATGCTGAGCCTTCTGCAAAGTGTACTGTGTATTTGGCACTTGAAGTGATCTCAGCGTCCTGTTTAAACCATGAGACAGTCATTGGAAGAGAGCCTGAAATTTTGCAGTCTAGGCGGCATGAGGTGCTAATGATGCTGTCAATATTCTTCAGTGGTTTAGTAAAGAAGGGAGGGAGAGTGCGATCTGTTGAGAGTGAAAAAAATGACAGAAATGAACATGTGAGCAAAACAGGTGTGCTGTTCTGCTTCTGGCTCTGTTGGGCACAGAGCAGAGCAACAGGGTTCTTTGCAAAGAAGCGGTACCAACCTAGCACAGTGAAGCTGGTAGTACAAGAGCTGATGCCCACATCATTGGATATCTCAAAGGTGTATTCACCACTGTCCTGCATTTCAGTGGCATAAAACTTGAGCTGGGCAATGTTATTTTTGAAGCTGATCCTATGTTTTTTGCTGGCAGCTAGTGGCTTTCCATCTTTGAACCATTTGGTTTTCAGCTCTGGAGTGCCTGTGACAGTGTACTCCAAAATAGCTGGTTCCCCTGCTGTAACCTGGATCATTTCAGCTTTTTCAATTATTTTGGCAGGTTCTACAACAGAATTAAACAAGTGGTGTTAAGGACAAAAGGAAGTTGCTTCTCCTTTTAGGTGGGAGGCTGTAGGGATCACAGCACTTCTCCACTGACCTTTCACTGCTAGTTCACCAAAGCAGGACTGACTTCCTGCATCATTCTCAGCCACACAGGTGTATTTGCCACCAGAGCTCAGCTGGACACCGGTAATTTGCAGGGTTGCTAGACCATGATCAAATGTCACTCTCACATTGTTATCATCTTTAATAATGTCTTTGCCCTTCATCCACGTCACAGAAATAGGCTCTGACCCTTTTACCACGGCTTGTAATGTAACACTATCTCCAGCCAGAGCTGTCACATTTTCAATTTTCTTAACAAAAGATGGTGGTTCTAGTTCAAAGAAGAGAGACAAGAAAAAATACTATTACAACATCACACAAAATCTGCTACTTACAGACAGTTTCGTAAGACAGTATGTGCAGTACAAGTCGCAATTCAGCAAAAGAGCAGGCAAATCGAACTGCATTCTCCAGCTGGAACCTAATGGCCCTTTAATCTCAGTGTTCTTCAAATTCACAGGTTTGATGCCAGAGAAGGCTCAAGATACACACAGAATTTTAAGAGAAGAAGGTATTCTCCCTCCCCAGTCTCCTCAGCCTCCCACAAATCCAAAGAAAAGACATTTCATGAAATAAGAGGTTTTTGCCAATCCCTTCACTAAGTGGAGTTTTCTCTCTCCCACTGACCTTTCAAGATGTATGTGGCACTGCACATGCACTTTCCGACTTCATTAGCTATCACACACTCGTATTCACCGACATCTGCACTATTAAATGAGGACACCTCCAAAGAAATAACAGCCTTCTGAGAGGTCAACCTGTATTTTTTACTACTGCGAATCTGTTTCTTGTCTTTGTACCAGCTAATCTCAAAGGGTCCAGTGCCAGCAACCTCACACTGAAGAATGGGGTTTGTTCCCTTCACTAGCTCTGCAGGTTCAAGTGTTCGGATGAAAGATGGAGGCTCTATAAAAGCAGTAAGAAAGAATTAGTCAACCATGCCAAAGGAAAAAAAAAGGAAGGGAGGTTTTTCTCAAGAATGTGACTGGCAGCAACAAGAAGGACAGACCTTTGACAACCACTTCGGTGGTGCAGCTGTCACTTCCAACCTCATTGACAGCTTCACATGAGTAGGTTCCAGTGTCATCAACTTTCATTTCCAAAATGTCTAACACAGCCACAGAATTGACAAAGGACATCCTGTGTGTGTTACTTTCATGGATTTCCTTATTGTTCTTGAACCAAGTAACCTGGATTTCAGGAGACCCTTTGATTTTGCATTGAAGGCGTGCAGAGTCACCTGGGGTCAGTAAATAAGATGGATCGACCTTCTTCATAAAGGATGGTGGTTCTGGAAATGGGAAGAAAAGGAAAGAGAGGGGAAGAGATGGGAAAAAGGGGCAAAAGGGAAAAGGAAAGGGGAAGGAAAAGGAAAAGGGAAAAAGGAAAGAAAGCTGAATTACAAAGTTTTGAAAGATTTCTTCCTAGAGCAAGAACAAAATATGACTTCACAAGAGACCAGCATAATCTTTGCTGAGCTGCAGCTTCTGTGGTTTTGCTTGCCCTCTTCATCCATCTCCCCCCTGTGTGCAGGAGCAATTCTTGATTTTCTCTGGTGAAAGAAACATTGAAGTAACGCACGGTGACTGTGAGGCAGCAGAGGAAAAGACTTTAAGGGGCACGGACCAGGTGGCAGGTCTGAGAAGAATTCACAGTATAATTTCAGCCCAAAGAAGTCTTTTGCCTGTGAAAGAAGAAATGGGGAACCCAAGAAGATAAAAGGGAAAGGGGGCATAGAGCTATCTTACCTCTGACTGTGATGCTGGCAGAAGAGGAGCTGCTTCCTGCCTCATTTGAAGCAGTGCACACATAGTGGCCTGAATCCTTGAGCTTAGCCAGAGGAATCTCAAGTGAGGCTATTTTGTCTTCAAAATAAATCTTATAATCTTTTCCTGGAGGGATTTTGTTTCCATCCTTTGTCCACCCTACTGTTACTTTCCTGTCTTCATCTATCTGACATTCAAGGCGTATTTTTTTATTAACTGCCGACTGTACTGACTGCAAATCTTTAATGAAGTGAGGCTTGTCTATAATGACCATTTCAGTCTGGCAAATATCAGCCCCAAACTTGTTGGAAGCTTTGCAAGTGTAAACCCCTCTGTCACTAGTGGTAAGAAGGGAAATTTCTAAAATGTGTTTATTTTCCACTTTGGAGATCTTATGGTGGTCTGAAGGCAAAATAGTTGTTCCATCTTTCTGCCAGGTGATGTCGATGACTGGAGTGCCCGAAACAGTACACAGGAACTTGGCACTTTTGCCAACAAAAGTAGTAATAGATTCAGGTCTGGTAAGAAACGTTGGTGGAAATGCCTCTGCAAAATAAAGGGATTCAATGTTATCAAGAGGTGAGGAACAGAGCCATATTTGCCAGGGACAGAGAGCAAGAGAGGCCAGCTTGTCACTGGACACTCTCAAGCAAAAGAAAACAGCAGTGAAGGAGATAAGAGGTGTTAAAGATGATAAATTTTGACTTTTGGTTTTGTACTTCAGTCTATGTATTGCTCCAGAGCTTGAAGGCATTTTGAATCTCTGAAGCAATGTATGAACCAAAGGAAAATAAACCAAAAGCCAGAACTTCCTCCCCCAAGACTGACATGTTTGCACACTGTTGTCTCAAGATGGGCAAGTTTGCATGCATTTCACAGTTCATGCATCTTGTTCTAGTCTCTAGCACCTAGCAACTAGCAAAGACCACATAAGGACTCCTCCCACAAAGAGAAAAGTCAGAATAAAAAAAGTCATCATACAAGAAACACCCAAAAGACGGTGTTTTTTTGTTTTTTTCTTTTAAGAGAAATAACCCACTGTGTAGCTCTCAACAGCTCAACAGACAAAAAGTATGCAAATTTAAACCCTTTAAACCTTCTTTTGTTTGTTTAAGAAGATCTATTTCCCCAGTCACAGAATTCTCCTCTGGCCACAGCACAAAGATGTTCAGGTATGCAGAACTGCATGACCTACGTTGCAAGTATAGTTGCAGGATAAATTTAGCATGCTAGGATAATCTCACAGTGATTATTACACCAAGAAATCAAATTTAGAAGTGTTTCTTGTTGTTTAGAAGTTAAATAAACCTTCTTCAAGAATGTATTCACAAAGCAATCCCATGCTGTTTCTTCCTGCTCTCTTTCCCCCTTCTTTCTTTCCCTCTGAAACTTTTCACACTGATTCCCTTTTCTTCATACAGAAAGCACCTAAAAGCAGCAGTCACAAAAGTTATTCCATTCTATGCTTGTGCCTGCCAAAATTAGGTATGGATTATGTATTATAATGGCAACAAAGAGCCCTACCATAAACACATGTAAGTATAGCAGTGAAAGCATTACAATACTCCAAGATATTTTATGGAAAAGGAGAAGTGCTTGCAAGTCTGTACTTACCAGTTACTGTTAAAACAGCTGTAGAGCTTACACTGCCATGCTGGTTGGAAGCCTTACAGCTATATTCTCCACAGTCAACAACTTGAGGCCTCGGGATCTCCAGTGTGGAGAGGTAGCTGGAGGTGCGAATGGAGTATTTGTCCCCATCATATATCTCTCGTCCAGCTTTATACCACTGGAACTTGACATTGGGAGCCATCTCCACCTCACAGGTAAACTTGGCCACATGATTTACAGCCACTTCCAGGGGTTCAAGCCTTCTCCTCAGGATCGGTGCAACTGAAATTAGAAGCAGAGAGTAATTCAAAAGCCTGCCTGATGACATTCTGAAATTAAGTGATTGACTGACTGAAAAAAAAAAGAAAAAGAAAAGGTAGCGTACTTTCAATTCACATAAAGTGACTGTAAAAGAAAAAATATCTGTAAGAAATGAAAGCAGTACTAGACTCAGTGGACAGACAGCCTTACAGTGCATAATGACATCAGGAAACAGTGGTGATACTGGAAAAACAAAGTGAAATAGCATGGCACAATAGCAATAGGATATAAACATATAGCGAACTATCCTGGAGTTGTGAGAAATTATGGTGTGGATGATAAATGATGGTGAATCTGTGCAATGACTCTAAGGAGTTAGAGAGGGTGCAGCGGTGAGAAAAATGGGAAGAGCAGGTCCACTTCTCAGGCAACAATAGGAGAAATGGTCGGGATTGAGATACAACTTTGTCCTGACCATGCTAGTGCAATGAAACAATGAAGTTCCTGACCAAAGACTGGGATAATGCAAGTGAGAGGCCTCGCAATGTGGTAAAAGGAGACCATCAATCCAGAGAGAAAGGGGCCCCTCAGATTAGTGGCATGATGGTATTAATATTGTATCTCTGTCTGAAGATACACATAGGGGAAGTTCATTAGTAGAGTAGTGCATTAAAAATATTATTTTATCCCCATAATCCAACCTCTTTTAATAACTGTGAGTTTTGCTGCTGTTGCTCTTTTTCCACCTTGATTCAGCGCCTCAGAGGTGTACTCTCCTTGGTGAATGTCCCCACACACTTTGCGTATTACTAGTGTGTACATGTCCTGATCATGCAAACACTTGAATTTGTTGCCTGAAGAGACCAGTTTACCCTCAAAGTACCAGTTAACGTCTCTGACATTTGTTATGACAGACACCAGCCTGACACTCTCCTCTTCCTCCACAACACTATCAACCAGTTTGCTGTGTATGATGGGATAACTTTCTTTTCCCAACTCATCCTCTTGCTTTCCTGCTCTAGTTTCCAGACCCTCTCTGCTCTCTTCCTCACACTTTTCTTCCCCTTTCTCTTTTCTTTTCAGTAATTCTGCAGGTGTCTCAATAAGTAGATCTGCAGAGGGTACACCAGCAGTAGCTACAGCTGCACCCACATCCTTGATTTGACCATGCTCAGTCACAGGGTTGATTATTTGTGCAGACAAAGGTTGCTCCGGTGGTATTCCTGCCTCCACAGTCTTCTCAGCCTGCTGGGGCTCCAGCTCAAAGATTTCATTATGGGATTTTCCTGAGAGAAGTGGACTGGCGTAGAATGGCAATGCTTTGGATTTTTCACCAGTCAGAAGACATTTATCTTCACAAAGAAGGGAATAGAAAACCTCCTTCAAAACTGTTTTCTGGTCACCTGTCTGAATGCTGACTTCTCCCAAGGAGACTTGGATTTCTGTGGGACCACATCCTCCTGTGGTCACCACATAGGTGCACAAGGTATGTGTATTCTCCTTGGTGATGTTTATTGCCTGTACCTCAGCATTTTCCTTATCAGCCAACCATTCTGAAAACAAGAGGTTTTCCTCACTTACCACTGCAGCTTTCAGTGCATTTCTGATTTGAGATTTTATGTCTAAGTTGCAGCTCTTGGAAACCAGAGCAGTGAGCTCACTGTCTTTGTTGAGGACTTGGCTTGGCTGGAGCTGGTGAGAGTACATTGTTTCATGGGATTGTCTCTCTGCCCTCTGCCACTGCTTAAGTGGCTTGGAAAGATCAATATGTTCCTCCTCCATGGACTGGTTTTCTTCCAGCAGCAAGGAAAATCTCACAGCCTGTCCCTCAAGTATTCTTGCAGCAACATCTTCCTTTATTGTTTCCAGGAAATAAATGTTGTCCAGGGGGACAGCTTGGCCCCCAGTGAAGGCCAATTCAGAGAGAAATCTGGGTTCAGCCTTCAGTTCACCTTGTACTATCTGAAAACTCTTAAGGATCTGGATTTGGTCACCATCCATGGCACAGCTCTCAGTGGTGCCTGACACCTGCAGGAGGGTTTGGGAAGCCTCTGTCTTCAGAGCAGCCAGTTGCTCTGCTGCCTTGGGGATGATTTTCTCTTTGGGCATGAGTATCTGTGCAGCTACAGTCCCAAGGCAGCCCGGCAGTTGTGTGTCCGTCACTGCGGCGGGCACCATGCCCTGGGGGCCAGCAGGGAGGGTTTCCAGAGGCTCTGCCAGAAGCCCACTGCTCTCTTGAGCTGTGGCCACCTGGGTGAACGTCTCTTCAACACTCTGCACTGCCAGACAGGTTGGTGGCAGGCCAGGCAAGATGTCCTCTCTGGGCAGCATGTACACTGCCTGGCTCATCTGGAGCTGAAGGAGGGCTGAAGGCTCCCTCAACAGCTCGAGACTGAGTGCTCCTTCCATTGCAGGAAGCTCACCAGCCTCCTCATAGAAAAGGGGTCTTTGGTCCTCTGCCACTGCCAAGTGCTGCAAGGCCAGGCTCTGCCTGCACACAGCACACTCCTCGGGCAGCACAAGAAGCTCAGCAGAGCATGAGGCCTTGCCCAGGGCACTCACGGCCCTGCACGTGTAGAGCCCAGTGTCCTCCTGCATGCAGTCCCACACTGTCAGCGAGCCCGAGCCATCAGGGCGATGAGCAATGGAATGGCACACATTGGAGAACAGCTGCTCACTCCCCCTGAACCATAGCATGGCGGGGCATGGCTTCCCTGCCACGGCGTACTCAAAGACTGCCGTGAAGCCCGGTGCACACTGCACACTGTTCAGCTCCCTGGCAAAGCAGGGCAATCCTGGCTTCCTCTGGTGCATGTGGAGGCGGGCGCTGCAGGTGCTCTCACCGTGTACATTGCTGGCCACACATGTATACTCACCCTCATCCTGTGTGCCTGCATATGGGAGGATGAGGCTGTGCTCATTGCCAGCAAACACTAACTTACAGTCCGTGGATGGGGTTAGCTTCATACTGTTGAAAAACCACTGGATTTTGGGTGTGGGGCTGCCAGTAACAGTAACAGAGAGCCTAGCTACATCTCCCTGCCAGACTTCAACATTTGAGACCTGTTTGAGGAAAACAGGGGCTTTGTCCTCTTCCTGCATTTCCATCTTTACTTTGCTGACATAAACTGGTTTTCCAGGCTCAAATTCAAGTGTTTTCTCTCTATCAGGCAACTGAAGGCTGCTGCTGTAGCCTTCATTTCTTCCTTCCTCAGAAAAGGCAATAAGAGACCTAGTGATGTCTGTATGGAAAAAAATTGTTTAGTTTTACTAGAGTATTTATAAGAACACTTGTAGATAGCAATACACAGTGTTAGGGCAAGTATTTTTCTATAGCTGGAGGCTTTCTCTATACTATACAGCAGCTAGCAATGAACAGGAGGTCTGTGTTGTCCCCTTACTGTCACATCTACCAAAACAAGTAAGACATGCTGTGTTATCAGGTTACCTAAGAATTTCCTATCTTGATCAGGATGGGTGTGTCTTTAAACCTGACATCACAGTATGGGTTAGGCATATCCCTCCAGGGTGCACTGTGCAAGTAACAGTCAAGCAACATTGATGCATTTCACAGATATAATTAAAGTGTCATACTTATTTGTATGTACTCCTGTGCAAGCAAGTATGGCAGAGTAGTTCTAAGACCCTGATTTAATTTAAAACACCAACAAAAAAAGCAGAATGCCACAATTAGGATTGAAAAAAAAAAACCCCAAACCAACCAACAAACTCACAATCTTTTCAGCACACTAATAGTTCTTCTGATGCACAGTTTATCTCTTTTAACTCCATCTTTTGTCTAGCACACCAAAAGATTACCTCTACCTTACCAGCTTTGTCCTGGTTTTGTCATTACACCCTTAAGTTTACAGCAACATTATTACGAACATCACAAGTCTAAACCCTTGATTTAACATAATTGATTTAAATATCTGCTTTTGAACTCCTCCCTGTCAAGATGTGGCATACTTCCACAACATCAGAGAAAAAGAGAAGAGAACACTTTTAATATTTTTCTTTTTCTTGCCTGTCTGAAATTATAGATATATGTGTTGAACCACTCTAGTTCCAATAGTAGTTTAAAAATGAGAGGAAGCAGAGGTCAAGAACATACCATTGTCTGCAGATGTTCTACAACAGAAACATCAGTGAAATCTGAAACTTCCAGGAATGGAACAATTCACAAAAAGCATGATGCAAGGAAATACTTTGGAAATAAAATACTGTTGTCTTCACCGAGTCAAGTTTGCTCAGTCAAGACCCCCATTATTTGATGCAGGAAAGATATAAGAGTTTAAAAAAAAAGAATAAAAGTGTGAGTGGATTAGTGTCTCTAGGCGCTCTAATGGTGAACCTTGATAAGCTCATCAATTACAGTGCCTTCAATCTTAAAACTTGTTGAGAGATAATTTTTGCTGCACTCCAAAAACAAGTATAAAAAAAACCCAGACTCTGTCACCCAATTCTTTTTCATTAGTTTTAGTAATTATTAGTCTTGCCACAAATGCCATAATATACAAAACATAGCACAGTGCATGCAATGATTCACTATAGAGAAGAGAGACTTAAGTGAAAAAAAAATTACAGCAGTCCTCCAGCATTACTTACCAACCTTGTTAAAACGTTAATAAATCCTGCAAGTAAATTTGAGAATGGGTGGCAGAATTGGGCCAGTAAAATATAAAACTACAAAATATACAAATTACAGAATGAAACCCATGTTAACACAGGAGAATGCTTTATACACAGAAGTGAGGCAAAAATTAATGCACTTTTGTGTGTTCCTGGATATTTATGAGAGAAAAACTATACAGATACTTCTTCCTATTTTAGATATATTTGTAAAATGAATAAAGTACAAGAAGCAATGGACTTAAATAATTTCATATTTATTTCACGAATTAACCATACATGTTAACATTCAATACACATTGATGACAAACAGACATAGTTAATTCTTTTTTTAAGATACTTGTTTTGTAGAAATGAAGACAACATTAAATCTGAAAATAAAATTGTGAGCTTTTTGATTCCTATGAAAACACAAAATTTTGAAAAGAGATAGTCAAGCTATACCAGTTGTCCCATACTGAGTTCATTCAAACCTAGGATTACTCCAGATTTCATAATTGTAGCTTAGGTGAACCAGGTGCTCCTGGCTAATGGATGAAACTTAAACCAAGACTTATAAATTTACATAAACCACAAACACCACTACATGGGTAGAGATAAAGATGCTTGGCTGTATATTTCAGATGTGAACATGAACCTGGACCTGTTTGGCTTATGGCTTCAAAACCAAGTTATGGGCCTCTTTCTGCTAAAAAGACTCTGATTTACATGCAAAATAAACACATGTCACAGTTGCGCAGGACCTAATCGAAGGGCCTCTGACTTCTTTGACTTTGGAACTAAAAGACTTCTCATGTCACAGCTGACATAGAATATCAGACAATTCATGCCGCCTTCCTTAAGGACCTCTGCTGTCTAATGTGTCAGTTAGTGGTGCACGTCTACACAAGGAATGGATTAAAGAGAATAATTCTTGGAGTAATTCTTTCCCAGCACAACACTGGGTCAGACAGTCATGCTTCTCTTTCCTACCACCATTACCTATGAGAAAGCACACTTAGCTCTGCCTTTTAACATACAAATCTTAAATATTTATCAAGGGGTTATGGCTGAGAAGAAACTGAAGTGACACATTTGCATTAGCCTAAACACTTGAGTCATTTTGCCTGGGCACTGGGTCATTAGAACTTGCCACTCCTGACTTTAGGTTTATATCAGGCAACACAATTGGGCAAGCTGAATCTTTTGATCAAAAATTACTATCCCAGGTGAGTGATGGGATAGTCTTAGAAGAACATCAATTTTTTGAGGTATGCTGGTCTCAGTGTGAGGACACATCAAACTCAGAAATAAGAAATTGTATGAACATAACCGAACATATTATAGGCATAGTTTTTGCAAAGCTGTTTGCAAGGCAACTGACAACAATTTGTAAATAACTGGAAGAATCTCATTAACAGGTAAACAAAGTAAAACTAGTTTTTGCTTAGGGATCTTGAACTCAAGATCTTACCTTGACTTACAGGTGACTGGAAAGCTGGTACGTGCATTAGAGAGTTATTTAGTTTCTGAGAAACATTAATTCATCATTTTCCTCCATTTAACAGATTTTCTTAATCAATTTATCATTGTTTATGTAAGATAGATTTAATTCTGATTGAATTATGTCAGCTACTGTTGATTCTTCCTAAATATTAGGGTTACTTTAAATATAAAAATATATATTCACATTGAGAACATTAATGTAAAAATCTTCTGTGCTGACAAAATGCCACAGATTACAACTGAATATATTCCACTTATTTCTGGTCATCTCAACACATAGCACACTTAACTGTTGTAAATTTTAAAAAAAGAGAAAGAAAAAAGGACTATGCAGAGATGTAGTTCTAATGTGAAATAAAAATACTGCATAAAAATATCTTACTTTTTTACTACTATGCATTTTTTATGAATGACACTGGAATATAGGGACAACCAAAATTATATTAATTAATTTACAATAACATAATTGATTTGTTATTATTGTGCCCCCCTCTCCTTTCCCTTTAACCTCTAAAAATACAGTATAAAATATGCTTTCATGTTTATTACTTGGTAATAGAGAAGAAAATCCTGTCCAGTCTCTACTAATGCAAAATTTTCATTTTTCTTCCCATTGCCCTGCTTTTCTTTGCAACAGCATAATTTCATTGACTTAGAAAAGGCATTTAATTCCATGAGTCAGTAGAATGAGGCCCATAGATGTAGGAATTTTGCAGTGATAGAAACCGTAAACAGGATTTGAATCATGTTCTGCCACAACATTGTGAGAAGGAAGAATACCAGTTTAAGGAGTTCTTTAACAGAACCATACCCAAACTAAACAGTAAGCATAAGTTAGTGTTCCATACCTCTAGGTTACATGAAAAAGGTGGTGTCTACATTTTCAGGTGATTTCTAACCTATATAAAACAATAGTGATTGCACTGTTACAGACACACAGGTATATGTACATTATACAAAAACTTAGTCCTATGCAAATGAGTGTCAATTAAAATATCTTTACAAGGATGAGTAAGAAGCATACAAGGAGCCTGAAATACCCCTCAGTGCAGAAGGTGTGCACAAAATCTATGCATAGTTTAAATCTCACTTAAATTCTCCAAAGAAGGCAAATCTAAGTGAAACACAAATATGCCCACAGAGTGGTTTTCATCCTCAACGAGATGAAAAACAATGCCCCTAAAATGAGTGCTGCATTTTTATCTGCAGTGAATAACATCATAAGAACACTTAGTATTTCAAGACAGACTCTGAGATAAATTATGGAAATCTAGTACAATGTTAACACTGCACAAGTCTCAGCAGTTCCTGCCCTGTTAGTAGCTATACATTTGTACTGCCCACTGTCACTATGCATCAGGTTTTCAATAGTAAGACTGTGCAAGCCATTCTGCTCTTCCTGTGCACAGTACCTATCCCCTTTCAGCAGCACCCCATCCTTGTACCAGCAGATGCTTGGACGGGGGGAACCAGTCACGAAACACTGGAAGCATGCTGAGGCACCTACAAATGTACTGTAGTCAGAAATGAGCCTCACAAATCTGGGAGGAGCTTCTGTGACCTGGAACTCAAAGCTACAGCTCTCCGAGTCCTCTGCCCTAAACTCAACCCATTCCTCTTCGGACGGCTCTGCAAACACATCAAAATTAATGTTGACACACTTCTCCCCTTCCACTTCCTGCTCTTGTTGAGTCACTGCAAGCAGTTGGATTGCTTTTTCGGAGTCACCTTTGTGCGGCTCAAACTCGAATTCTAGCTCGATTTCTGATTGGTCACCTGGGCTCACAGTCTTACTCAAAAGCAAGTCACACTTCTGGGACCTGTGTGGTTTACAGCCTGTGGTTGTCTCACTGCTCACTGCAGTTGCTTCCTGCTGAGCCATGACCGCAAGGAAGCCTTTGCACATTGCTTCTCCCAGCCTATTCCTTGCCTGACAGTGATACCAGCCACTATCAGAAAGTCCTACAGTTTGGACCTTAAGACTGTGGAGCCCCTCCTTCTGACTCACAACATACTTCCCTGTGCCAGGTGTCACACAGGTGTCACCTCTGAGCCACTGAACTACGGGGACAGGAGTACCCGTTACAACACACTCAAAAACTGCATCCAAGCGTTCTGCCACCTTGATATCTGTAATGGGCACAGCGAAGTGTGGAGGCATTTCAGTTACTTGGAAATCAATTTTTACATCCTCATTCTCTCCTGCTGCCAAGCCTGCAGCTTGTTCTAACAAGGCAAGTGGAAGTACATCTAGGGAAACCACCATGCTCTTCTTGTCTGGGCTAAACTCAGGACTGGTTATGATTTTGACCTGCTTCTCAAACTCTTTCACTTCATTTTCATCCAGTTCCACTTCCAGGAGGATTTCCTGTGGTGAAGGGGACCTAGAAGATGTGTTTTGCTCCAGGTCAAAGTGTATAACATGCTGGTGGGTGACCGGGGGTGGCAGTGCCAGTGACCGTCCATCTTCAGGCAAAACTTCCACCCGTGCAGTACTTTTCGCTTCCCCAACAATGTTCACTGCATGGCACAGATACTGTCCTTCATTGGCTTTCTGGACATTAGTGATTTCCAGAATATATTTGTTCCCATCCTTCTCTATTCGCACTCTCTCATCCAGCTCCAACAGAGACTTATTATGATACCACTTCACTCCTGGCTTGGGCACACCCACCACCTCAGCCACAAACATCAGTGTGCTGCCCTCATACAACGTCCTCCCGCTCAGTGCCCTGAGGAATGCAGGTGGCATGTCCCTGCCTGATGGCTCCAGGGCTTCACAGGGGGTCATAAACCCATTTGCCTGGGGCTGGTCTGGAGGCTGATGCCTCCTGTCACAGAGCGGGAGTGTGGTCAGGGCATCCATATACTCTCCAGTGGGTGTCCAGTAGCGTTCTGGTGGTGTGCTGTCCCCTGTTGCAGAGTAGGGTCCCTCAAAGGGTGTGAAATATTGCTCTGAGGGGGTGTTGCATTTTGAACTCTCTGAGGGGGTGGAGTAGTGGTCAGGGGCCATGCTGTACACTGAGCCCTCGGATGGTGTGGAGTAGCGCTCGGGTGGCGTGCTGTACACCGAGCCCTCAGACGGTGTGGAGTAGCGCTCGGGTGTGCTGAGCGGCGTGTGGTAGGACTCTGATGAAGCAGTTTCAAAGATTTCCACTGAGGAGGGCGGTGTGTAGAAGTGGTCTGAATCAGGTGACTCCTCTCTGCTCCCACTCTCCAGCTCTATAGACATTTCTGACTCAGGAGAGAAGGGCCGGGCAAGTTCCTGATGGTTGTTGTAATAATCATAAACCATGCTGAAGGTAACCTCCTCCACTTCCAGTGAAGTGATAGTTTCTTGCTGCTCCTTCTGAAGTGTCACTTTGAGATTTGGAGTTTCATATATCCCAGTGGATCTTAAATAATTGGCCAGGGACAGATCAGGCTCCAGCTCTAAGATTTGAACAGCACTGGGCTCCGGACCTGCAGAAGTATCTTCCCACATTTCTTCTCCATCCAGGCTATTCTCAGAAGCTTCCTCAGTGGGAGTCCTCTTCTTGTCCCAAGACTCCTTTCTTTGCTCCTTCTGTTCCACAGGATCATCCATTACTAACCCAAGTATGAGTTGTCCAAAAGAGAAGCCCTTGGTTGTGTTTGGTTCCTGTTGGATGTCCCTGAGCATCTCCTCTGGGGAATCTGTGCTTTCTGTCTCACAGGTGAAGGTTCTTATTCCTGGCTCAAAGACCTTTTCCATCCCAGAGGCACTATCTTCCTCTGCCTGATGCCCAGCCTGGGCTTTCTTTTCATGGGCAGCTTTTTTCAAGTCCATAATAAAGATGTCACTCTGGGAGTCTGTGGTCTCCAGTTGTTCCCCACTCTCCCACACATGTGTTTCCTGAACTCCTCTTTGGAAACCTGCTGTGGGCTCCACCAAAAATGCATTAATTTTTTCCTGAAGTGAGTCATCTCCATAGACACTCACCTCTGACTCCTGAATTTCTTCAGCAGAATGTCTCTCTCCAGCAGATATCATGATGTTGCCACGGTCCCCATTAGGAATTTGCAAATCAGCCGTTGTGATTTCTCCTGGCTGTTCCTCTTCCTGGGCATCAACCTCTTCCTGCTGCATCCTGTAGCTCTGACGCAGCTCCTCACTCAGAGACACCTCAGCCTCAAGCACCTCATGCTGGTGCACAGGGGAGATGAGCCCAGTGACTCTTACATCCACACTTTCCAATGCTATTGTTTGTGCCTGTTCTGTGTCCATAGTCTCTGCAGCTGGGAAAGTCTCCACAAACTTCTTTGGATCAAATGTGATCTCGGTCTCAGTCTCAGATGGTAACTGCTGCTCTCTGAAATGCAATTCTTCCAGATGAACTTCAGCTTCCTCAGTGAAAACCTGACCTGAGTTTTCTATGTCAGGAGGAGTGGGGATTAGATCCAAAGAAGGGCTGCATGCATCAGGCTCCGCTTCTTGCAGCATGTGCCTGTCACTGTGCATTTCCCAGTGTGTGGCATCACCATCATCAATCATTTCTTCTTTACAAAGATAATCATCAGCTTTAGTGTCATGTTCATTATCAACTGATCTCTCTTGCTCCTTGTCCTGTTCCTCCTGCTGCTCTCCTGCATAGAATTCATGAAAGCCAAACTCCTCCTTTGTGGGTGTGCTTGCAATGTGGTCCTGCAGGTGGGGCTCACTTGGCTTTTCCACAAGAGGCACATCAGGAGTCATTGACTCCCAGTCAGGGGCATTGCACTCCGTGCAGACATCACTTCCCTCTTGCACCACAGGTGATATAGGAATGAAAAATAGTGACTCCTTATACTCCCCTGCCAGAGCAGACTGCTCAGGAGCAGGTGTGTGCTCTTGCACTTCCATAAATGATGGATCCTTACACTCTCCTGCCAGAGTAGACTGCTCAGAGGCATGTGTTTGCCCTTGAACTTCCATAAATGAGGAATCCTTGCACTCCCCAGCCAGAACAGACTGCTCAAAGGTATGTGTTTGCCCTTGCACTTCCATAAATGAGGAATCCTTACACTCCCCTGCCAGAGCAGACTGCTCAGAGGCATGTGTTTCCCCTTGCACTTCCATAAATGGTAATTTCAAGGTGTCCCAGGACAGAGTATCTGTATGTGGCAGCACCTTGCCTCCTTCGAGCTCCATCTCCTCAGAAAAGTGACCTGAATCCTTGGCCACCAGTTCACATCCTTCCCTGAATATGGTAGAGTGCAATTCAGTGGTATCAATTCCAAAGCCGTGTTCCTCAGAGACAGCTTTTCCCCTGTGCTGCCTCATCTCAGAAATATCATCTGTATAACTCACACTTCCTTCTGTATAGCCCATTTCTTGCCTTGCATACACTTCTGCGATATCCAGAACCATTGTTTCCTCCATCGCACTCTCCCTGAAGTGAGGAGTCTCCTCACACTCTTCCAACTGCTCAGCAGGAGGTGGAGACAGCCTCAGAGACTGGGGTAGGTGGGCTTCCTCCTCCTTGGGGCACACAATTTGTTCCTGTTCATCCTTCCCAAGTGTGCTGAGGCCTGGGAGGTGCAGAACATGGTCCATGGCAGGCAGTTCCTCAGTGCCTCCATCCTTGCTAGACAGTTTGGGTGCCCTGGGCTGCACTGTCAGCTCAGAGGTAGTCTGTGCTGTTCCAGCCACATTTGTGGCCACACAACAATATCGCCCAGCATCTGTGACAGAGACCTCTTGAAGGTGTAACCTGTACATGCCATTCTTGCCTTCTTCAAACCTCAGCCTCTCACTGGCAGAGAGGCTCTGGCCATTCAAGGTCCAGGTCACACCTGGTGGGGGCTGCCCAGACACAGCACACTCCAACACCACTTCCTCTCCTTCACAGCAATGAATATGAGCTGGGGCTTCTGTCACAATTTGGGGTGGTTCATTTCCCATATCAAATGAAAACTTAAATTTGTGCTTTATGGTGGAAGCAGCCTGCTCTAGAGAGAGTCGTGGGGTCTCCCTCATCTCTGTGTCTTGCTCTGGCGTTGGAGTGGGAGCCGTGATTTTGATTTCCACAGGCAATGACAAGAAGTCTGAGTCTGGAACTGCACCTGGCAGTCCCTTCTCTGCTGCAAAAGCCAGACCAACTTCTTCCTCCTCCTCCTCCTTCACCTTTACCTCTTCCTTCTTCTCTTTCTCCCTTTCTTCCTCCTTCACCTTCTCCTCCTCATTCTTCTCCTTCACTTTCATCTCCACCTTTTCCTTCTTTATGTACTTATAGGCTGGCATTGGCTGCCTCACATGGAGTGCAGCTGAGGTGCTCACTGTGCCCAGTGGGTTGAAGATCACACAGGTGACAGTGCCATCATGCTGTGGAAGCACAGATGGGAAGGTCAGTGTGGAGCAGCACTCTGTGGTGTGAACAGCAGTGCCCTGGACACGCCCCACAGGCTTGGCATTGTTGTACCAGGTGACGCTGGGCTGTGGGCGGCCGTGGAAGAGGCAGGAGAAAGTGCATCTTTGTCCCACAACAGTTTCCTGGGGCTTGACCTCCTGTACAAAGAGGGGTGGGCAGGGCTCCAGGAGCCCACTTTGCACCTGCCATCTCTCCCTCATGGCCTTGGGCCTGGAGTATTGCTTCACTACATGCACTGTGAGGGGCTTCGAGCCAACAGTTGTGGCAGCCACCTTAGGTGGGCTGGGCTTCCCAAGAGGGCCCTCCTGGGGCATGGACATGAGGGATTCCTGTTTCTTTTTCAGTGCTGCCCTCTTTGCCTCCCGCAGCTTCTGCAGCTTCCAACGGATCTCCTCATCCAGCAGGTCCTCAGCGTCAGTCACCATGCCCCTGTGCTCCCTACTGTGTGCCAGCCCTGGGCGGCGAGGCCCTGCCAGTGGTAGGCTCTGGAAACGGATGGTTCGTACCATGCCCTGGGCAGGTAAGAGGTCCCCAAGCTCAGCCTCCTGCCCCTTATCAAAGGGTGAGCCCGTGCAGCGGAGCACCACCCTCAGCCGGTCCTCCTGCCGCTGTTGCAGCAGGCACTCCCAGCTCTGCCGCATCTGTGCTGTTTTCCCGGCAAAACCCATGTCCCGCTGCTCCCCACTGCGTGCCACCAGCAGTGAGGCGGTGGTCTCAGCTGAGCCCTCGCTGTTAATGGCAAATACCCTGTAGCTGCCAGCGTCATGCTCCCGCACATCCTGCAGCTCCAGGCTGGTGCAGTGCGTGTGCTCTGTGCTCTCAGTGCGAATCACCTTGCGGCAGTCCTGGAGGATGGGCCGGTTGTTGTGAAACCAGGCCATGTGGGGTGCTGGGCATGCCACCAGCTTGCACTGGAAGCATGCAGGGTCCCCCTCCAAGACAGACCTACACTTCAGGCCCTGTGTGAAGATGGGTTTACGGTTCTGGGGGCAAACCAGCATGGCCGCTGTGACACGTCCCTCGAAGTCCACCATGCTGTGCTGCTCTGCAAGAGAAGAAGACCGAGTTACAACATGCCACACTCTACCTACCATCTGGTTGTAAAAAAGTAGCAATATATTGAAATAAAAAATGGGCATGCAACAGATTTCATCACACACCCAGGAAAAAAAAGTAATTCACTCACCATATTTGTTCGAATAAACGCAATGCCTTGCTCTGTTTTAAAGATTGACACGAAAATCGTTCGTTGTCTGTTCTTTCTTCAGACTGTGGAAATTTCTTCTTGAACAAGCAAAAAAAGAATTTCAAAATAACATGTTCTTCTGCGTTTATGTTTTTGTTGCCTGGAAAAGCTGTATGTCTTTGAGTGGCAAAGAAGAAAATCTTACCTGACTTGCAGACAGTAGAATAAACGCCCTTTCTGACCCCTCTGTTTGTAGATATGTTCAAACAATTGAAAAAATATTTTGAAATATGTTTTTTTTAAAAGTAAGTAACATGAAATGAGAAGGCGTTTATTCGAACTAATACAGCCACTAACTTCACAGTGTTATGCATGGGGGAAAAAAGCAAGCAACATGAACCACGTATGCTATCTGCAAGCCAGGGTAAGAGATGTATAATGATGAATTAATGTATGTAAAAAAAAGTGCAAGGAATCAATGGGAATGTGTAGCTCTCACATAACCTAAACAACAAATGGTCTCTAGTATACGTCATCTATCCATCCAATAATGTCCATTGAACTGATTAATGTTAGGCTGATAACTTGTTTAAAAGTAATACAATTAAAATTTGTATAACTTCCTTCTGAAGTAAACTATTCCATGCATTCAAAAGGAAATTGAACAAATAAGAGCTCTGTGAACAGCTGCAAAGCATGAAGTAGAAGTTAAAAATACGGCTGCACAATTATAAATTTGAAGTTTTAAATATAGTTTAAAACTTAAATAACCTTATAATGCAGGTAACCCTTTGCATATCAAAACAAACATGCAACATGTTCCAATATGCTCTAAAGTGTGGCTTTCCCCATCAGACACCTCATGGAAGCTCATAAAAGCTTTTCACAACATTACTAATTACTGGTACTAATTACTTTCATTGGTGATTGTACCTTTCACTTCCATTTCAACCTCTTCCTCTAGCTTCTCATGAATAATTTTTTCAGGAGCTAGAATAAAAAAGACAAAGATTTTTGAGCTATAATTGCTCAATGTGCCAATCAACACTTTATATAGTAAAAACATCCAATCTATTTTGCAAATACACATAAATTCACATGTACATACACACACATAAATGCATGCCAAACAATTCAAACACCTGATGAAGTTTGAGAAGAGAGTAATCAAATATTTTCAAACTTGTTTGCAAAGTACATTTTTCTATAAGATTTGTTTTCTTTTCGAAGGTGGGAGAGTCTCTAAAACAACATGCCTTTATCATGCTGTAAATCCCTGAAGAAAACATTCAACAATCCACAGACTAATGAGATGCTTCTTGTTCTTTATCATCTCCTAGGGAAAGAATATACTGGAATGCAATGAAGATGCTATGCATGAGGAATTGATACTTGGAAGGAACATGCAGTTGCCAACCTGTCACTTTCAGATGAGTGCTGCACTCGGCTTGTCCTGCAGGGTTAACTATTCTGCACTTGTATATACCCTTGTGGTTCTGACCAACTTTCAACAATCTTAAACTGCACAGTGGCCCATCATGTTTTATGGAACACAGTGCAGACTCCTCAACTATTAGCTGATTGCACAGCCAGACTGCGCAAGGTGTAGGCACACCTTTCATTATGCAAAAGAGAAACACATCATCTCCTTCTTTTACAGTGGTTTCTGAAGGCAGAGTTTCAAGAAACTCTGGTGCTTTGGTGTCAGTTTCTGTGATGTCTTCACATGGCACAACATCAGGGTAGTATACTCTGTTTCTTTGCTTCTCAGTTTCATATGGTCTTTGGGATGTAGATATAAACAAGCTCGAGGTTTTCTTTGAAGACTCTTGCTTAACTTCAGATGCTTTAAACTGACAGTCTTTGACTGCTTTAAAGCTTTTAGTATCTGATTCAAGAGTAATTTTTGTTACTGCTTTGGCTTGTGCTTCTTTTGCTAGGTAAGAATAAAGTTAGGAAAAGGATTAGGTCAGATGTTTTGCAGGAATAAAAATTATCCTTATGCTTAAAGGGGAAAACCCCAGTAATTAGTATTGATAGAATATGCCATATATTAGTGCTAAAACAGTGCTATTAAACAGGGGTGATTGCACATTTAAGAGCTCTATTCCTGTTAGGCTAATTGTAGGTAACAGTTAAGCCTGTGGGAGTTTTATCTTGATCCACAATGACTAAAAAAGGCACATTTTTGCTTCTAATTTAGAGTTTTAATTTGGAAAGTAGCAGCAGAAGATTATGTAAAGTTCTTTTCACAGCTCTATAGTGAAGAAAGAAATTTCAATAATTAAGAGCCAAATCAACAGGGTCAGTGCCTTTCTCATTATTCATCTTAGTTTTCTGGTCTTGATTCCTTTGAACTCATCAGAAATACTATCACCTGTGGTAATAATACATTTTTGAGTCTCCACTACTGGTAACACTACTAATATTTTAACACATTGATGTCAGGAAGAGGTGGAAGGAGCTTTAGCAAAAATACTTATATATTAGGAAGAGTGAAAAGTAGAAGACAATTACAGCAGTAATACAATACTTGCATCCATTAATCCTTTTAAGTACATATTGCCAACTTTGGAATTAGAATCTTGGATTTATTGGAAACATGCTGGAGTTTGAAATGACCCTGTATCTAATTCAACATTGCATCTGACATTCTTTTCTTCCTTAAACTCCAGCTTTAGGAGTTAAAATATAAAAATTCCTACAAGCCTGTTTTGCTTTACATCTCACTGCATATCACAAAGGATATGAGGAATAAATAGGCTGAGACATCTCTGAATTTTTGGGAAGAGACACAAAGTTACAATACCAACTTGCCAGTACAGCACATGTCGCTTATGAATAGAGCTATAAATGTGGAGGAACAACCTCAGAGCATTATTACTAAAGCTTTCTTAATAAAATACTGATAATAAAGGAAATATGAGTGAGCTCTAGGCAGTTATAATGAAACTGCAAAAGGTAAGTGATAATGTTAAAAGTCAGATAACCACCTTTGACTGTTAGTATTGCAGAAGTTGTTGTCCCTCCATAATCATTATACGCAGTGCAACTGTACAGTCCTTGATCTGTCCGCTGGGCATTTAGGATTGTGAGTAGAAGAACATTTCCATTTTGTGATATCTTCAATTTTTCAGACAATTCTATCTTTTCACCTTCATGGGCCCAAAGAAACTCATAGAATTCATTTTCTAACGCACATATGAACTGAGCAGTGTCACCACATTTCACAGTTAGGTCTCTGAGTTGCAAGAGAATCTTTGGAGGGACATCTCTCTTTTCCTGAGAGGTTGCCATAGAGATTTTAGTGCTCTGAGATGTTTGAGAAAGGACTGCTGTGTGCATGGCTTTCATTTCTTTAGCTGATGTAGCCTTCATGGTCAAACTTTCTGATATACTTTCAAAAACCTGTACACGCAATTCCTGTGATGGTTGTTGCACTGATTTAAATTCTTTTTGATAAGTTTCAATGTTCTTCTTTGTGAGAGGAGAAACATGAAGTTCTGATATAGCCTGTGACCGGATAGACTCTTTTACATCTTTCCCAGAACTTTGCCTATCTAGGGCTTGCACTGTGTAATCAAGTGACAAAAACAACAATATTAGTATCTAAAGAACTTTACTGGGCCATGCTCCGAACAAAACCAAACAGCATGGAGGATGAAAATGAATGATCTTCATTCAAAAACACAGCATGCCAGATGTACTACTCTGTTGACACAGAAGTTATCCATTCACATGTATGAATGACAAGTGATGCCTAAGCTAGTCATGCAGTTGATACTCGGTGCTTGTCTCTTCTTTCACTAAAGTGGTCCATTTTAGTACGGAAACTTTATGGCACTTTTAAAGGAGGTATTTTCTTTTTTATCTTTTCTTTTGTTGTTTCTACAGAATAGTGCAAAATACCTCAGTCACTTCTATAAAGATCACTAAATCACTTGTTTTAAAAATCTGAATGCCTTCATTAAAGCATTTCTATTCTTTGACCTATACTGAGATACAAACTTGAAAATTTCCAAATGTTACAGCTTAAAGACAAGAAATGAGAGTGGCTGGGTTACTGAGGGTACTATTAACGTTAGCTAGGAAAGAAAAGGTGTGAAACAAGAAAAAGATTAGTAACAGCTTAGAAGTGTGGTATATAACAAATTGAATCCCTTTGAAGTAAAAATGGGGCTTTACCTTCTGCAGTCACTGTAAGTGTAGCTGTACAAGTTGTTTCTCCAGCACTATTCCTTGCCTTGCAAGAGTATTGGCCAGCATGCTCTAAGAAAGCATCTACTATTATCAGTATAGCTGTGCCTGTAGACTCATCAAAGTGGAAAACTAAGTCTTTTTGTGGCAACATGAGTTGTTGATTATGAAACCACTGGATTTTTGGTTTGGGCCTGCCAGAGACTCTAGCTTGAAATCTGACTGATTCCCCGCTGCACACCCTGCAGCTTGAAATAGGCTGGATAAAGGTGGGCCTTTGGCCAATAGATTCCTTCTTAAGTGAAACAGATGAAGAAACATGCCAAGGGGACTCTGATGTAACTTCTTCAACCTTTTTAAATCCTGAAAAGAAGCATGCCAACTTTTAATTTCTGACCCTACACTACAATAAATTTTTTCTCTCATTCAAGATTTTTTTTCTAAATTCCAACTTAACAGCATGAATTATTTTCATTCATCATTTTAAATAAAATCTATTGCAAAAAGAAAACAAAATATTTATGGTTAAGTAATATCAAGGATAATACAGAACAGCAACATCTCCAAACAAAATTTCTACTCTAAAATTCTGATCAATATTTCATCCATTCATATGAATGTAAACTATTTCTTTTCAGTTGCCCAAGTACCCGCTACATACCTCTATTTAAGATGTTTTTCAACACTTGCAAAGTAATTTATTTTATACAAAAACTCCTACTAGATTGTCTTCACAGGCAAATCAAAGAATGTGTAAGCACAAAACTTCCATTAGAAAGAAGGTTTTTACCATCTTTGGTGCATGACAGACTCTAAGACTGGAGTAAATGAAAAGGGGGGGACATGAAACATTAGAAAATTGTGAAATACATTTTACTGTTCATGACATATATTTTGGAGACGTAAATGTATGCTGTGGACATTGTAAATGGTAGCAATTAATTGAGTTAAAAGACAACATGACGGACAACAACTCACATATAAGTATCAGTGTATATTACGATGATTATTGGGACATGACCTGAACAAGACAACTTCTGTAACTGCACAATGTACCTTCCAACTTCAAGGTAGCAGTGCTGGTCACTTGGCCTACAGAGTTACTTGCCACAAAGGTATAGATTCCTTCATCCTCTGGATAAGCTTCAGCAATCTCCAGCTGATAAGTGTCTTCAAACTGAGTCATTCTAAAAAACCGTGATGGTTTGATCTCCTTCTCTTTGCTGTACCAAGAGACTTTGAGATCTGCTCAGGGAAAAGAAAAAAATAAGGTGTAAGTTATTATATTATACTAGCAAGTAAACACTATTTTTATATTTATATCTTTCAAAAATCTTAAAGTCAATATCTAACTTTAAATGTGCCTTGTATTATTCTAGTAAAGTGTGATAAGTAGAAAGTGACCTTCTTTTTGCTTTAGATTTTGATTTGTGCATTAGAAATATTGGTATGAGAAAACTGATTCTGGTGCTGATATATTACTGAGTAAAAATCTTCCTTAACTCTGTTAGTGTAAAAATTTAAAAATATTTTGGTACTACTAAAATCAGAGAAATTATCTTTTTTAAAATGTAATTTTGCTACAATTGCATGATTAAATGGGCTATAAAAGCTCTAGTTTGAACAAGTCAGGTTAAGAAATTAAAACAGAACATTCTTTTGCTAAGCACAGCACCTTCCCTATTTTTGTTGCAAATATTACATGCCATATTTCTCAAGAAAGATTTACATACTCCTATATAAAATATTGTATTACTTGTGTAGATTCTTGTAGACTTAGGAGAAAATTAAAGCAGACTTCAGCCTTTTCTCTCCACCTGTCACTATACTACATCATGAATCATAAGTTGTTACTCAAATAGTGTGCTATTACTGTTATCACAAGAGTGTTTTCAGTAGCCAGTTGCACAATGTGTACCATTAAACAACTGTTATCATGTTGCTATCATGTGTTACCTAACCTAATATAAAAGGTTTTTACAACACAAGTGAGAGGTATGCAAATCCATTTGGATAGAGTATTCAATAAAGGAAATTTTCAGTAGGAAAAGTTTCTTCATTGCAAGGGTTGTCAAGCTTTGGGCCAGCGTGCCCAGTCAAGTGGTAGAGTCACAGTCCCTGGAGGTATTTAAAAGCCATGCAGATGTGGCACTTAGGGACATGGTTTATTTCTGGACTTGGCAGTTCTGGGTTAACAGTTGGACCTGCTGGTCTTTGAGGTCATTTCCCACCTAAATGATTCTATGATGGGTGACCTAGATGAAAGGATCCTTATGTTCTGTGCCGTAAATGCAGCTTCCACATAAATACAGTTCTATTAAAAAAAGTTACATTATCATACATTGCACAAAGGGTGGGTCAGTCTTTCCAACATATATTTTCTGAGTTTTAGCATAACTTCTGAAGCAGAATCAGATTTGTTGTAAAACTTTTTTTTAAAAAAAGGAGTTTTATTTCAAGTGATGGAAATGTAAATTAAATATATTTACATATATATGTATGTAACCAACTTATATGTATTTTATAGAGCTGTCACTCAGGATTATTTTTAAATTTAGAGATTTGTTTATCTTTAAATAATTGTAAGTTCTTTGGGTTGTGAACTGGATTTTACTCTGCAGTTTACTATGTGAATATTTTATTAGTAGTCATACTCAAGGCCATTTGCTAAGTGAAGAAAGGTAGTTTTATTTGACTATGTGTTAAGGAAAAAGATAATTTAATTGTAGAGTGACATTCTGTGTAACTAAATCAAGAAAACTTATTTAAGTAAAATCTACACTTAACAAGACAAAGAGTAAACACTTTTTACACAAGGAAAAATAAAATAACCACAGTTTAGTGTTTGCAGAGGGATACTTGGAAATACTAGGAGAAAGGTTGAGTCACAGTTTCAATCAATGTAGTTAATGGACATGGCAGTGTATGTCTTCAGAAACTTCATCATGTTCATTTGACATGGTAATGCTTTTCCCCCATGGAACTCCACATTTCACTCTCTGACACAGTTTTCCAACATCAGTTAGCATTTGAAATGCTGAGAAGTTTCCAAAGGCAAATTATGTGAAACAGATCTTCTTTTTAGAAACTCTTAACATGTTTACAATAGTTTAAAATTTCCATGCTTGACGCCTCCTTTGATGTGCTTCACTGAAAGCTGTCAGTAACACTTAGCTCCGTGTGTATATGAAATATCTGTACTTCTAGGGGAAGACTGATCCAAGCACATATATTGCTGAATCTTTTTCTGACTTCAAGATGACAAATTCTGAGATATGGAAAGATGTACAGGATTTCACTAAACCCACCTGTTCCAGTAACTCTGCACTGAAAACAAGCAGAATGTCCCTCAGATGTAACAGTATCACGTAGTGGTATTATGACAGCAGGTGGATACACTGGCATTTCTAGCTCAGGAGAAACAACTTCTGGGACTAAAAAATAAGAGAAAAAAGTGATTTTTAAAGATGAAGAACGAAAATTTCATTTCACAAGCATTGTTATGAGCACGGGAAACTCACTTTCGACTGAAAGTGAAGCAGAAGTTGTAGCTACTCCGTAGTCATTTTTTGCTTCACAGGTGTACACTGCTTCATCTTCAGGGAAAGTTTCAATCAGCAACAGAGTATATTCTTGTGCATCATGAAGAAATTTGCACTTGAAACCTGGAGAAAGCTGTTGATCATCTTTGTACCAGGAAATTTTAGGCTGGGGTTTGCCTGATACAATAGCACAAAAGCGAGCAGGTTTGCCAGACTCCACAGTAGTTGGCTCTAGCTCCCGAATAATCTGAGGTGGCTCTGGAGCTGAAGATTGGGGAGAATGAGGTGGCAAAGAGAGACAGGAGAAAGAATGAGAGAGAGAGAAATCTCATTATTGATATTATTAGTGATTCAGAACTATTTGCAAAGAATTAGACAAACAAAACAAACACCCTTATTAATCCTAATATTTTGTGTCCATGAAAATCTGTCCTTTTCTTTAATAGAGGGGGAATGATCTAGCAGCAAATGCCGTAACATAATTAACTGTGTTGGTGTAAGTGTTTTCTGGGAAAATGTGTCCAAGAATTGTTAGGTTGATCACCCTGGAAATGCATATCTGTTCATATGAACAAATTTGTTTTAGTTAGACTCAAGAATTTTCTGGTCTAAGTAAATACAGTGAGAAAAGAAGTGCTATGGTATTTTCATCAGCTAGCCAGCTACTTCAGTAGAGCAAGAAACACCCATGTACATGAGGAATTATGTAGTGTACTAGATGATCTCTTCGAAATTTTTTTTCTTTCAAGAATTAGAATACCAGAGAAGCCATAATAAAATCAGAAAACCACTGAGTAATAAGCACAGTCAAAATAATGGTTGTGGGGTCACCTACCATTCACATAAAGCATAACAGAACTCCTATTCCGTCCTGCAACAAAAGTATATTCCCCGGCATCCGAGTAAGTGGTTTCAAAGATGCTCATTCGATGAACTCTCCTTTCCACCACATACTTGTATCTTTCCTCACATTGGAAGTTGATCTCAATATCATCCTTGTACCACTGTGGTTCAATGTCATCTTCATTGACTTCAAATTCAATTTCGGCTCTTTGTCTCTCAATGACCTTTGAAAAAGTACAATAAATATTAGCAATAATAATATTGGTTTTTTCCTATGGTGTCACTTTCCAGTTTCCTAGGTGAAGGTTCTGACCTAATGAGTACTGATTTTTTGTGCTATGATTCTTGCTGGTTAGATATTGTTGCTCTTCCCTTGCATTATTCTTTGAGTGATAAAGCTATGAAATATTTATTCATCTGTATAGGTCTTACCTGAATATCTTTATGGGCACTTCTGATACGAATGTCACGACCTTCCACTATCAAATTGGCACTGGATGTGTTTCCACCTGCTACTACAGTGTACTGACCAGCATCAGACATCCTTGTGGAAGGAATGATGAGACGATGGACATATTTCTCTCTCTGAATTTTCATCCTGAGCACACCAGAAAAGAAAATGAGCTAGATATTTCCTGGGGGAAACACACACCAGATGTAAATATGGTGTAGAAGCAATAATTTACCTATCACCAATCTGGAGTTCTTGCCCATCCTTCATCCACTGGACCTGAATGTCAGGTTCTGAAATTTCACATTCAAAAATAGCTCTCTTCTTCTCCACAACTTTGATGTCTTTAATATGCTTCCTAAATTCAATGTGACGAGCTAGGGCAGAAAAAAGTAGAATGAGTGCCATGATGTCTTTTAAGCCACTAGCAGTAACTAAATATACAAACCAAGAGAGCAAATACCTTCCACATATAAAGTGGCTGATGAAGCTGCTTTTCCAGCAACAAAAGTATATTCTGCTGCATCACCAAAATGCACATTCCTTATAGAGAGGGAGTGGGTAAGCTTCTTCGTTCGTATCTGGCATTTATCAGTTGATTTTATTTCTACACCATTCTTTAGCCATTTATATGAGATACCTTCATAATTAACAGTAACTTCAAATGTTATTGTATCTTTCTCTTCAGCATTGATGTCTTTTAGCATGGACGTAATTAGGATGGCTAAAAGGAAATAAATGGACATGGTTTGCTTTTTTCCATTCTATTTTACTTTATTTTAAATGCATGTTAACCAGATTAGAGATGCTTCAACTTCTTTAAGACAATTTTGGAAATATTAAAAGGTAGGTTTTGTGTCCAGAATCAGTATTACAATTAAATTTCCCACAACTACTGAATGATATAGGAATCCAAATTCTGTCTCCTATAATGTCTTGGCATTTAGGCATGTTAGCCTAAAGAGCGGAATTCAGGATCTAATTTTCAAGTTCACCACTTCTAAATCTCTTCAAATAATGCAATTGAGGCTATTTAGTGTTATTAAAAACACCTCTACAACTGTGCTGGTTTTGTCAGAATTTCATTAAGTCCATGTGTTAACACAAACTTATTACTGACAACTGTAAAATATTCTGGTTAATTTAATTTTTACATACGTTTTACAGTCAGGGTTGCACTGACTCTATCATTTCCGCAGACAAATGTGTATTCTGCAGAATCTTCACTGCTTGTGTTCATGATATTGAGCTGATGAAGTTTCCCCTGGACAACTATTTTGAACTTTTCACTCATTTCAATCTCCACACCATTTTTCAACCAGACAGCAGGCACATTGAAATGAGAAACTTCACATTCAAATGAGGCGGTTTTGGTCTCAGGGATCTCAATATTTTTCATGGTCTTTGTGATGTGTATGCCTAAAAGGAGGGGAAAAAAGAAAAGAGAGAATTTTCTAAAAGTTAGTATATTTGGAAGACTGCAAAAATCCAAGGGTAACAGGCAATGAAGTGTCAGGTCAAGTTGCTCAGTATTGGTGTAACAATTCATGTGACTACTTACAAACTTAGAACACTTACTTTCCACAAACAGTTTCGCTTTACACTCAATTTGCCCAACAAGAGCTGTGTATTCTCCAGCATCATCAGGAGATATGTTATGCAGCATAAGCTTGTGAACTTTCCTTTGAGAGATCATCTTGTATTTATCACTTGGTTTAAGCTCAATATTTTTATGGAACCACCGGACTGGTACAGTATCATGGGAAACACTCAGTTCAAATGAGACAACAGCGTTTTCCAAAGCAGTCACATCCTTTGGCTTTTTGATGATCTTGACAGCTTGAGGAAAAAAGTTAGCAATATTCAGCATTGTGCATGATTTGAATTTCAAAACACACATTACAGTAAATATTCAAACCAGACTGACTTACTTTCCACATGAAGTCTGGCATTTGCTCCTATTTTTCCAAGTTTAAAGCTGTAAACAGACTCATCAGTGACAACACAGTGTTTGATTCTCAGTGTGTGAATGAGTCCTTTCACTGTAATTTCGTATTTGTCACTTGATTGAAGTTCAACACCATTTTTAATCCATAGAGCTCCTTTCACATCAGGGTGGGTCAGTTCTATACTGAAAACTGCATCCTGTGATTCTGTCACAGTCAAGTTCTTTAGTGTTTTCTTTATCTTAACAGCTAAGGAAAAAGAAGGGAAAAAATAGAAAAAAAACTTGACAAAATAGATCAAAATTAAAGCCTATAGTAAAAATAATAATTTTAATAAAACTGAATAATGATGCTTCATTTTATTCATATAGTAATTTATACAGTTTCCAGCAACGTGTTGTGCTGGGAACACAACAAGGAAGCTTTACTCCTAGCATCCGTGAGAAATGTTTGGCTTCTGGGGGTTTTGGGATTTTGTTAGTTGGTTGGGGATTTGTTTGTTTAGTTGTTCTTCTTAGTGTTGGATAGGCTCAGGGTTTTGTTTGTTTGGGGTTTTGTATTTGATTTATTTTATTTTATTTGTGTCTTAAGGCCTGATCGAAGGATATAGTGAGTGATGCTGGAATAAGTCTCAAAGACATCAATTAGTTATAAAAAATACTGACCTTCAACCTTCAGTTTGGCAGATGTCTTTGAGCTTGCTATTTCATAGCTATATTCACCCATATCCTCCAGTTTAGCCACAGGGATAATAAGCCTTCTCTTCACACCATCAGATTCAGCACGATACTGATCTGTTGTAGGTATTGATCTGCCATTTTGTAGCCACTGGCCCTCTGATTCAGGATTTGCCACCTCACATTCAAAAACAGCTGTTTGGGACTCAGCCACAGTCAGGTCACTGAGAGGCTTTGAAATGGCACCGCCTGTTGGGAAGAAAAAGCATATTGTTTTGTCGTGTTGCTGTTCAGCTTTCCCCCATAAAGAAATGAAAAGTAGATCCTGGAATTTGCCCTAATTTGCAGCGTGCCCATAGTAATTCTGAGCTCTGTGAAAAATCAAGAATAGGATACGACCTGAACATTACAAAAAGATGTTTTTTAATTCTATCCTAGTTATTCTCTTTTATTTTATCATGAATACAGCTATACTGAGCACTCAAGACAAAAACCCCTCTTTTTCACTTTAATTACATGAAAAGCATAATACAGCATTTCATACTATGGTTCTGATCTAGCAAAATAG
>VYZT01010337.1:0-10301 GCA_013400735.1 Pomatostomus ruficeps
AGGAGGCGCGGGGAGCGACGGGGCGGATTCCCACAGCAAATGGCCGCGAGGAGCTGTGCCTGCTCCGGTTTGTCCTGCCGGGCAGCGCTTTCCCTAGCGCCGCGTTTGCTTTCGCTTCCTTTGTTTTTAGTCGTGGGCACACATTTTCGTTCGGTTCCCATCCTAGGAGAGATGAGTTGGGTTGGCAGGGGCAGGCGGAAAATGTGGCCGGCTGAAAGGAAGGAAGGGGTACGGAGGGGAAAATGCCTTTTCCACCTTTGGCCCGAATGGGAAGGCAGAGCGGGACACACGCACACCGTCGGGCGCCCGGGAGGTTTAGCGCCCTGGCTCCCGGCTGGGGAGCACAAAGCCGTGGGTTCGGCTGGAACGCCGGGACACCCCACGGGACGCCACCGGCGCGGCCGCTGCTCGGCTGCCCTGAGTTCTGTTCGCTCCTGGCCTCGGCCCCGCCGCAGGGCCGGGCCCTGGAAAGCTGTCCCCGCGTAGCCTCCGGTAGCCCCCAGGGAGATGGCATACAGCCGAGCAGAATGCACTGATGCACCTTCTAGCTTCTGTGAATTCATAAACGCACAAAATTCCCACACCTGCACTTCCATTTGGCCACCTCCATTTTAAGCTACTTGTCTCTAGGAATGTTGCTAAATCGGCTGTGAATCTGGTACTAACCTGTGTGGTGGGTAGAAAGGCACATCACTATCTTCTAGCGCCATGTCTGATACTCTCACCAGCACCTGCCGACACCTGCTTTGAAATTCATATGCTCTTTCCTAAAAGTTTACATATGTACTGACAAAATTATTTAAGTAAGGTAAGCCGTAAAGAGTAAGACAATGAGGGAAATAAAAATAAATAAAAAAGAGAATAAAACAATTGGGAAAATAATACATTCAGTCAATTTTTAGAGCATGAAAAAATCATTATTTAAAAAATGCATGATTTTCACAAAGATCTACATTATACTAGTATATATAGTGTATAAAAACGGTTCATAAAACTTGGAATCTTTATTCTAGCCAATGACTTTTAGTCAAAATTGGATAGTTCCAGCTATTCAGAATAGATTATCTTTCATTCAAAACATATGCTCTATTTTAAAACCTGTATGTGTATAGGTGTATCTATGTATTCGCCTGATGATGATGGTCCCAGATGCATTAATATTACATGTAATTAAGATTTCTAAAGAGCCAACACTGAATTACAGAGACAACAAGTAATAAAAAGGAGGGGGAAGTTACTTCAAGAAAATAATTACCAGAGTTTTTGAGATAAATACTAGAGTTTTCTTCTAAATGGCTAGGTCCAAAATAGTGAAGATGAGTATATGGTAAAGCTCACAAAAAATACTTGCTGGATGTTTTGTACATGGTGTCCAAATCCACAGCAATCATCTCCAGGAATCACGTATTGAGAAAAGGGTAGGAACAGGTCAATGAGTTTCCAGCCTTTAGGTAAACTGAATCATTATTCCCTCCAAAACCTAGGGCACACCGTTCCAATAAAAACTGTAATAGTCTGCAATAGAAGAAGTTGGATTTAACTTTCTTAACTGTTTTATATGCTCAGTATAGAAAGCATGAACACAGTGTGTACCTTAAATGCAGAACTGTCATTTAATTTTGCATTTTTAATGATAAAAGATACCCCATGGACTGTAACTGTAATCTGTATGTACCACTCCCGTTGATGTAACTGGATTTCAAATCTTTACAGAATAAATATCTTTAGATTTTTAATGGATGAGCCATCTAGTCCTGAATATGGCATCAGCAGATAGCCATTATACACTGTTTTACCCATTTGCTTCATGACTTAGTGGAAGTCAGAAGAACCCCATTATGGACAATTACATGATAATAAACCTATGAGGAAATTTCTTTCCAGACCTCAATTCCATAATGGTTGGCTTTTGTTTTGAAATGTGAAACATCCTTTATAAATATTTTATTCTAATAACAACTATCAGTAAATGACAGAAATCTTTATTGCCCATACAGGTAATTATTATCCATAGATACTATCCATACAGTTACCTAATCCTGGACAGATACTTCCTGATAAGCCTCCCCTGTAGCACTAATAATCTCATATTCCTCTATCTAAGTAGTCTCCAGCGCATGGCTCATAGCAACCCATTGCCTGTGAGATGTTTTAATGTTGCTTACTGCCACAGGAAATTAAAAGTGAGACTGACAGAGGGAGAAAAGATGGTGTTAAACACTCTGCATCTTTGGTATTCTTACTCTTAAGACAGCAAAGATTGGGAAACTACCACTATGTTTTATCATCTCCATAACATTCTTTCTACTAATCTATCCCAGTTTTCAATTTCTTCTTTCCATATGCCTGAAGATACTTATTGTCATTGTCCTCTGTCTCTTCTGCCTAAGACAGGTTTTCTGTGATGTTTTGACAGGTTCCAAATGGTATCTGAACTTGGTACTCACATGACACTAAAACAGAAGATTGTGTACAGCAACATCATAAGATTTTCATAGGAAGCCTCCCATCTTAAGCAATGAGATATCTTGTGAATGCTTTTTGGTTGCCAGTGTGCATTAAGAAGATATTTGCACATTGCACTTGCTATGCACAAGTACATTTCAGTCTTGTTTGTGAATGCTTCCAGTAAATTTAGAGGCTGTCAGAATGTCTGAATTGACCAAATTATCTTTCCAGTATGCCATCCTAGTCAGGTTTTTGTTTGCTGGTTTTGTTTGGGCTGATTTTTTGGGTTTTTTTTCCCTAAGGGGAAAAAAACCACTAAATAAAATGTATCTGCTATTCCTCTACTGTTAAATAAGTAACATCCAGTATTTGCAATTTCCTTCAACTGATACTATCAGTTTGTTCCAGTGTATGTAGTTTTGACAAATTATCTTCCAAATGTTTCTCAGTGTTACTTATTTCAAAGTAAAAGGTGCCCACCAAGGTGCTAAGTTACAGGCTAATGACTAAGGAAGAGTTAATCCTGCTGGTTTTTCACCTGATTTATATGGAATTTTAGAAACTTGTTTTCTTTGACCTGTTCACATGTCAAAGTTATTATGGATCTCCCAAGTATTTTTCAAAATGCTTTTGTTCTTCAGGTGGCAACTCTTAATATTACTTTCCACCACAAGAGGGGTGTTGTGTAGAGAAGCACATGTGGGACCCCCACGGTGCCCACCACGTGCAGCCTAGGTCCGGCAGGTCAGGCTGGCAGCCAGATGATTTGGCTCCTTAACTGTGCACGGAACTGATCCTGGTGTATTTTGCTGGGTGGGAATTTTTTGGTTGTTAGGGATTTTTGGGTGGGTTGGATGGTTGGTTGAGTATTTTCCCAGGGTTTGCTGTTAGTTTAAGGATTTGCATTGTCTTTCACAAAGTTTCAGTTGACCCTTCAAGCCTTCTCATGAAAAACATCTAGTAGGCACAGTGCGATCCAGACCACCTCCTCTGTGGGAATAAGCTTCTGGATCACCTGCATGAGGCCAGTTCTTCCTGTATTGTTCTGCACAAGTCTGGTGGAACAGGGTCATAAATTTCAGCCCTGAGAAAAACAGAAACCCAAAACAAAGCAAAAAATCTCACCATGCTTGACATAGGCACATGGCACAAATTACATTAATAAATTGGTAAAATATGAGCTGATACTACAGTAATATGGTCACTCACTGAAAAGGAATACTTGAGTCTTCAGTATTGGCACCTGCTGTTTCTCTGATGACTTTTGTCCTATTTTATTGCTTTTGTCTTGAAATGGATGCCAATTATGGATCCACACCTATTAGTATTTTTATTATTTGACAATTATATAGGGTAAAATCTCCTCCCAAAAGCTTCAGCAAAGCCTGTGATTAGGTGTTCATCACAGGATATAGCATGAGGAATACTAGTCTTCCATCTCTGTGACCTAAATTATAAATTCATATTTTGGCGTCATAGAAATACTATTGTTTTTGTCAAAATACCTTTTATGTGCATTTATTATGTTCATCACATTCAAGCATATTTTTCTTTCAGCTTCTTGAATTTTGAACCAGGCAGCTTTTGTTCTATATGGGTTTCTTATTTGTGTGCAAGTCCAAAGAAAGTTATTCATATATATAATCACACAGATTTATTAACCTATAGAGACCTTGTATAATGTCTAGTTTATTTGCAGTCAGTAGGACTTCTCATGCTTTCCTGGGTTAATGGCATTATATGGTTGGATTATTTATCTAAGACCTCAAACATTCTCTTCTAGCTTTTACTTTTATCCTACAGTCTACTCTTGGATATATGCTTCCTAATTCTGATTTCATTTAAGTCTCATAGCATAGTAACTCCATCATTTTCAATGGAATTACACTGTGTTTTATTATCATATGTGGTAATGTCAGACCCTGAGCTCCCTTTAAGATAATTAACATACACATTGTAATTGTGTGACTTTTCTAGTTTGTTCAGTGACTATTTCAGAAACAGAAACAGTCTAACCATTAGAATGCATAAACTGATAGACCCTCATTCCCATTTTAGTTCTCACTGTGTCACAGGACAGAG
This sequence comes from Pomatostomus ruficeps, assembly GCA_013400735.1. NCBI lineage: Eukaryota > Metazoa > Chordata > Aves > Passeriformes > Timaliidae > Pomatostomus > Pomatostomus ruficeps. Next base: position 4,531 of record VYZT01010337.1, read on the forward strand.
AGGCAAGAGATATGCATTACCCAGACAGAGGAAGTTTTTTTGGTATTTCATGGAAAAGTATTATTTATAAATCTTTCCATCATCTGAAGTGTGCATTAGCTGAGGTTATTTTCTTGCAATCCAAAGTATGTCACTAGAAGGACCATAGATAACCATCTCATTGCCCATAATTTTATAATGGAAGGCTAATCCAAAATCAAAGCATGCTTCCATACTTTTCGCAATCTTACACAAAAGTTTTGTATGTAAAGTGAAAAATTACTTCTCCAGTGAATATGAATAGAAAATAAATACCCACTTTTATGTAATCATACTTTGTAAAATTGTCTTTTCAATATGCAATTTATACACAAATTCAATGCAAGAATGTAGAAGCTCTAGTAATGAATTCTGTACTTTGTGTATGCTTCATGTCTTATATTAATAGGAGCATCAATACATTACTACCAAATCTCTTAATGAAAAACATAAGGAAACATGTGAGGGATAAATGACATAAGGATAAAAGTAATTACCTAGTCAATTGCATTTTCAGATACAGAAAAACTATTTTTATTTATATATATAATTTATAAACTTTATAATGTTAAGTCCATCAGGAGACTGTTTCCAGTATTTATGGTTTTAAAGTGAATGCAGAGAAGGATCTTAAGACAACGGGTGATCAATGTTTTCCTCTACGTGAAACTACAGTAATAGGGGAGGTATCTTTCTTTCTCTATATGAAAATCTATTAGAAAAGCTTGCGGTACTTAGAAAAAATGGTTCTCATTAAGTCTTATGTAAGGCCATCACAAATACTTGACAAAAGTAGTATTTCCACTGAAGTATTTAAAATAATGGAGAAAACCGGATTAGAAGATAGCAAAATAATTGGCTTCCAGTGGATACTTCATTGAGGCATTCAGTTACATACTGAAGTAAAAATGTGGGTTGAATTGTAAGCCTCATAACTATAGTTAGTTATATAACTTTAGTTATAACTATAACCTCAGTTTGTATGACTATAGCCAAACAGTATGTTTCCTGAACCAGTACAGGATGATTTGTGAACTTGAATTTAGGCAGAAATAGAAAAAATTCTCATGCCTGAGATGCACAGCTAATAGTAGCAGTGAAGTGATTGCTGTTATTAGTCAAATTCCACTGCAGTTAACATGGAATTTAGATAGTGCTCCCTACTCTTAAGAAAGATTGGTGAATCTACAATAATATTTAAGGGAATTATGGAAATCATTAATAGGGAAAAGGATAATATTTGTTTCATTTGTCCTGAGAGACAGAGAAAAAATTACTTAATTACAGACTTAGAAAATGCTGCTTTGGACATATATAGAGAATTGTATAGAGTAGTAAGATGGTTTAAATACAAATTTGGATAAAAACCATGTATTACCCTGGTATGGGTATAATTGTGAAGCAGGCTGTCAGGGTACTGTATTTCTATGGGACTACTTCCTAATCTGGTTGTATTTTGAATTGTGGGTTTGCATTGCCTTACATAGAATCTTAATAAAAATCCTCCAAAATGTCAGTTTTGTTTTGTTGGTTATATATTTGAGGAGATTGCAAGAAGTTAATTTTTTTTAACTCAAAAACAGAGTGTTTAATGGAACTAAAACTTTGAAGAGACTGGGAAATTTTCCAAAGAATCAGTGGTTAAATTTTAGTTTGGGTACTGAGAGCAATTGTAGCTGTATTTTGAATTATATAGGATATTCAAACCTCTTGTATTTATGAGGGAAAACTTTTGTCATTAATACCTGCTTCTGCTAAAAAACTAGTCAAGAGTCTGTGAGATTTACATTGAATGAAAAGCCTTGAGCTCCCCCTACTGTTCTTCCCATCCAAAAAGATGGAAAACCTGAATTTTGTTTTGATGGTGTCGTGGTTTGACCCTGGCTAAGTGCCACGCACCCACGTCAGCCGCTCACTCGTCCACAGCTGGGCAGAAGAGGGAAGGAGAGGGGGGGGAAAAAGGGAATTAGCACAAGAGTCCATAAGTTGAGATAAGGAACCGGGAGAAAACGCTCCAAGGACAATCCAGGCTCATCTTAAGTTGCAAAGTGAAATTTATTACTATCAGAGTTAGAAGGAGGATGAGGATTTATGAGAAATAAACTAAACCTTTAAAAGACACCGTTCTTTTCCCTCCCCACTCCTCCCTCCCTCCGACCAACAGTGTGAGGGGAGCAGGGTGTGGGGTTTCAGGTCAGTCCATTTCCAGGATTCTTCTTTCCCTGCTTAGGGAGAGGAGTTTTTTTCCCCTCCTTTTGCCGTGAGGTCCCTCCCACGAGAGACAGTTCTCTGTGAACTTCTCTGGCGTGGGTTTACTCGTCCACGGGATGCNCCAGGTGGATCTCTCTGCATCCCCTGTGGATCCCATGGACTGCAGTGGGGACACCCCGCCTCACCATGGGCTCACCACAGCCTGCAGAGGAATCTCAGCTCCAGTGCCTGGAGCATCTCCTCCCCCTCCTTCTCCGCTGACCTTGGTGCCTCCATGTTGTTTTCCCTCACATGTTCTCACATCCTCCTCCTTCTCTAACTAAAGGCAGCTGTGTGCACACTTTGTTTTGATTTTTCCTTAAATATGTCATCATAGAGGCGTAACCAACCTTTCTAATTGGCCCAGACATCGCCAGTGGCATATCCATCATCTTCAGAGCCATCCAAGATTGGCTCTGCTGGAAATGGTGAAGGATTCCAGAAGCTTCTCACAGGAGTCATCTTTATGGCCCCCTCCCCACTACTAAAACCACAACAGATGGGTAAAATATCTGTCAGATAAAAGAGAAATTTAACAATACAAAAGTACCATTTTAAGTTTCTGGTAATGTGATATTAACAGTAGAGAGATCCAGAGTGTTTAAGTTGCTTTACAAGTGTTTAGTACTCTCATGGTTTTTTGGCATTCATACTGTGATGTGCATGAGAATGTATACCTTCACATGTAACAGTTTTCCAACTTCTCTGTGTGAAGATATGATTTATTGTTTGTGTATGCATACAGTTAATCTTTACGTTTACATGAGATCAATGGATCATAGAACTTATTAAATATTAGCACATTCATACAAGTGATGAATTTAGTTTATTTTTCCAGATAGCTTTCAAAAAGCTGTTATTTATGTAGGTAAGTAATTTGGGAACTCCCACTGCAATTTATAATAAATTAATACTTCTAAATGTACTTTTTGAGTTCCTTTAAATTATTGTCATCTCAAGTTACAAAGAGTACTTTAAGAATTAGGAATCTGACCTGTATACTGATTGACATTACAAATATTTTTCACTGAAAGTGTTTAATTTCATAATGGTCAGATTTGTCTATAATATAGTTTCTCAGTTCAAGATTATCATCAGTGCCCATGATCAAAGCACTTTTATCTGTTTGTTAGTATTTCTTTGTTAAACAAGATGTACTTTTTTCCAGGAAAAAAGCCTGTCTTTGCACATAGGCTGAGCTTTATTTGGAGTTCTATGCTTTCATTATTTTAACAGCTGAAAAATACTAATGTGTTGGTTGTTTCAAGTATTGCTATACCCATTCTCACACAGAGTCTCTGCTAGACTCTTTACATGTGACCTTAAGGTGGTAGTATTATAACAAAAAAAAAAAGGTCGAAATTTTCTCTAGTGTATTGTATCTGTATTGGTGCTTCTTAAGTTTTGTTATGGAGTTCAAAATTCTTCTAGTGAAATAATCTTTCTTTTTTACCATTCTGGTTTCCAAAAAGTAGTTAAGCAAACCTCTATTTCTTTGGCCTAATAACACCAAATGCCATGTATTCTGCATGAAAGTGTAGCGTGAGGTGAGAGTGAGCTGGCGCAGGGGTCTTTCTAGATTTCAATAAGAAAGGCTCAACAACAAGTGGCTTAATAAGATTACTTCAAAAAACCAGGCTAAGAAGAAGGGTATAGATAGAAACATATCTCGTCAGGTGCTGGGCACTCCATGCAGCATTGAACGGTGCCCCAGTGGATTTTCCCATGGCACACTGCACAGAGCAGATCCTGTCTGGGGGGGAGAAACTTGCCCTTTCAGTCTTTTGAGGTCATTTTTTACTTCCTTACAAGAAAACAGTTCTGTCTAAGGGCAAGTCCACGCAGGAGGTATCATGCCAGTGCTGAGCAGGAGCTGCCTGCAGCATCCCATATAAGTTGCAGTGTGCAGTGGTCTCCTAGTCAGATCAATACATTCTGTCCCTTGATGCCCATACAGTTTACCTTTCCCAAATATATGTTGTAATTTACAAATTATATTAATAACATGGGATTCTCAAGTGCAAGTTCCAATAGGAGAACCCTTTCAAGATCACCAGCTCCTCAGGTTTAATGTCTTCCACAAGGGTTCCAATACAGTATCTATCTTCACTCTTTTCAAAGGTCACATGGGTCCTTTGTGATAGTTCATGAGAAAATAAACCAGCAAACCAAAGTGATTGTTTTTTGATGCCACTTTGTGGTCTCATTGAAGAGACAGCCCTCCCAAGATTCATGAAGACATTTGTTTTCATGCTCAGATCATTCACAATTTCTCTGCCCCCTACAATGTCCAGAGAAGGGCAATGAAGCTGGTGAAGAGTCTTGAGGTAAGTCATTTGAGGAGCAGCTGAGGGATCTGGGGTTGCTTAACCCAGAGAAAAGGAGACTCAGGGGTGACCTTATCGCTCCCTAAAACTACCTGAAAGAAGACTGTAGCCAGGTGAGGTCAGCCTCTTCTCCCAGACAACTAGGATGAGAGGACAATCTGAAGCATGCACCAGGGAAGATTCAGGCTGAACACTAGGATGAATTTCTTCACAGAAAGAGTTGTGAAGCACTGGAATAAGCTGCATGGAGAGGCTGTACTCATCCATCCCTGGAGGGACTAAGAAACGACTGGATGAGCCACTTCATGTCATGATCTACTTGACAGAGTGGTGTCTGGTCAAAGGTTGGATTTAGTAATTTCAGAGGTCTTTTCCAACTAAGTGATTCTGTGATGTAAAGTGCAATTTAACTGCAATTTTAATTCTATTTTCCCGCTGTTTAAGTGCTCAGCTAATCTTCTTTTACCTTAATGATTACTGTTGCTCTGTCTTTTCCTTTATGAATTGAAAAAACCACCTCCATGGTCTTCACAAAAGATTTATTAAGCCCTACACTGAGGCTTACATTGGATATCATAAGTCAAACAGCTGACCATGCTGAGAACAGCCAGTTCTAGCAGTGAGCTGAGAGTATTGTTTGTTGCTAGAATTCTATGTTATAAAATGTAGATCCTACTGTTTGTGTAATCTGTTACGTTCACATTTTGTCTCCATTGCCCTATTTGACTGTATTGTTCAGTTATTATTACCTACCTGACAAAAATGCATCATCCTCCATATTAAAGCTGACGATTTTCCCCAAAATTGAATGCTAGGCTGTCAATTAGTTTGATTAGTAAAACCTAAAGTTGGAAAGAAAACTTACCTGTAAAGAAAGACTGAAATGTGAAGGAAGATTGTTAAGCAAATATGGTTCCCAATAGGCATGCCTTCTTTTGGAGTTTTTGAAACATGTCAGAGGAGAGCATTTGATCTTGGGTCAGACAGCATCACTGTAGTCGTCACAATGATGTCATGCTGTGACAGTGGAAGAGGCCTTGTTATCTACTTATTCATGACAAGAGCCATTTCATTCAAGTGGCCACTTTTCAGGTGCTTTGATTCATTCCTGCCTTATTGCTCTTTCTCACTCTTCTCAGGACTGCATACTTGCACATCTCTACAGGCATCTTCCCA
>VYZT01010357.1:637-17315 GCA_013400735.1 Pomatostomus ruficeps
CCGCCCGCCCGCCGCGTCGCTCGGAAGGCGGCCCGTCCCGTCCCTCGGCCCTGGCGTCCCGTAATGGTGTTGCCACCTCTCTGTCTTCTGTGTCTTGTTCCCGTTACTTCCAGTACTCCAAGTGCGAGTACTCCTTATCCCGTGCTTGCAGTTGCCCAGGTGGACTGGGTGCTGTGTAAGGGAGGGAGAACGCTTCCATGGATGGAGAGGTACCTTTCATTGAGGATTCTTCCGCCCGGGCACGGGTCTGCACAGGTTTGCCGAGTGACTGAAATGCTCGCCGCAGAGTGCGACCTGTGTCATCGCACAGGTGGTTCTGGTGCTATGGCAGGAAGGAGAAACGACGGACGTGGTTAACAGTCGGAAGCGTATAGAAAGTTTTTAGTTCTAAAGCTTATAGTAATGTAGTATTCTGGCTTCTGTCCTGATAACAGCATCACGCATGTGTTGCCTTGTACAGGAGATTTTAGACCCTTCCTCCAGAATCAGAATGTGGACGTAAAGTGATGAGAAGAGCCGTTAAAAGTGGAATGTTTATTAGCATCTGAGTTTATTTTAATGCTACTGTGTGTAAGTACAATCACATCATGCAGTAGCCACCCCATCCTAACAGCCTTTTGTTAAGAACACCAAATAAACATAACTCAATTTGGTAGACCATCTTATTAATAATGAAATTGATGGTTCTTTTGTTCATTGATACCTCTTTTACTCATATTTGTTGTCTGCTGGACAGTTGACATGTCAGACTTTCTTTCTACCTCACAAAGCAAGAAAACATCCCATTTGTCCAAAAGAAAAACACATAATTATACTGTTCACATTCTTTTTCTGGAAAACATGCTTGCTACTCTTAAAAAGCTCTCACTGTGGAGAGTTCAGGTTGAATTTATTTATTATGAAAGTTTTAGTTGAAGACCTAAGCAAGTTGTTGCTTGCCAGTTTTTCAGTCTGTAGTTAAAGTAAATAGTCTTCTGCAGGAGCCACAATTCTGTGTGTAGGAACTTGTAAGAAATATTAAAGATGACAGTAGTTTGTGATACTTTATATTATGTCATGTTTTCCATTATAATTGTAGTTCAGGCTATAATGAACTATTTAAATGTTTTTCTTAATGTGGCTGCAGTGGCAGCTCGTAGAAGACTTTTATGCCCCAAAAGGTACATTGACAAAGATGGTGAATTAATTCCTTTTTCTTGCCAGCAGTAGTTTAGAATCATTCTAATCGGATATGGTGGGACTCCTATGAAATTCCGTTTAGAAGCACCTTAGAAATACTATAATGATCCTATGTTTTGTGTGATGCCCTGTTATAAGCCCTTTCCAAGTATCCAGGTTGTTTCTCTTCTCCTGTAGATAAGCATTTTGGGTTTTTAATTAGCATTCCCCACCAATACACTTCATTGTAGGTGGAGTGGGACCTATGAGGCCTCACCACTTCTGCAGTGTCTGAGATTTCCTCCTCTTCTCTCTGCCCAAGCTGTGCCTCTTTCTGGCTTGTGGTTGTTAATTGGCCCAGATCATTTCATTACAGCCAGGCCCAGCAGATCAGCCTCAATTGGTGCTTGCCAAGTGGCAGTCCCAGTTGGCATCCTGTGTTCCGCTGGGACACATGAGCATCTGAAGAAAGCCTACTGCAATCTGCTGAGGCAAGTCCCTTCCTCGAAAGGAGTAACTGGATGTTTCTCTGCATTGTAATAACTATGTATCTTTTCTGGAGTGTATCCTAAAACCTCTGTCTCTATTTTGTAGCGACAAGAGATAATTGATTCCATTATGTGTGCCTCGGCCAAATATAACACCCGGGGTCCAGCCCTCATCCCAAGGATGAAAACCAAGCATCGCATCTATTACATCACTCTCTTTTCCATAGTTCTGCTTGGCCTAATTGCCACAGGAATGTTCCAGTTCTGGCCTCACTCCATTGAATCATCCAGTGACTGGACTGTTGAAAAACGCAGCGTCCATGATGTGCCTGTGGTCAAGCTTCCTGCTGATAGCCCCATTCCTGAGCGGGGAGACCTCAGCTGCAGGATGCACACCTGCTTCGATGTCTATAGATGTGGCTTCAATCCCAAGAATAAAATCAAAGTGTACATCTATTCACTGAAAAAGTATGTGGATGAATATGGGACGTCGGTGAGCAACACCATTTCCAGGGAATACAATGAACTGCTGACGGCCATCTCTGACAGTGAATTCTACACTGATGATGTCAACCGGGCCTGCCTTTTTGTGCCATCCATAGATGTCCTCAACCAGAATGCCCTCCGTATCAAAGAGACAGCTCAGGCTTTGGCACAGTTATCCAGGTACATGCTGAAACTTCGGTGTGTGATTGTCACAAAGTGGAAAAAAGTAAGGTTAATGCAGGAGGGGAGAATGCAGTGAGTTAATGCCAGGACTAGGTTTTGACAGAACTTGTCGATATGCAGAGAACACCTTTCTAATTGCAGTTTTTCTTCTTTTGCCATAGGTGGGATCGAGGCACAAATCACTTGCTCTTCAATATGCTGCCTGGAGGGCCACCAGATTATAACACTGCCCTAGATGTTCCTAGAGATAGGTGTGTGTTGTGCTGTGTGATGGACAAATCTGGGTTTAAATGCCACTGAAGATGCAACAAGCTCAGAAGGGCAATTGATAGCAAAGGATGTGCTCCTTAACGTTTATGAAGCTGGAATATTACTTGCTTCTCAAAAAAGGAAAGTAAAGCCTTGTATAGAAGAGGTGTTTACTTTTGAAATCTGATAGTTTAGCCCCATCCTTAATTTTATAAGGGATGTGGCTGACAGTTAAAAACAAACTCTTGGACTTGCTGTAAGGTTGGAGAATCTTGATATGGTGTGTAACTGAATATGAACGCTTTACAGAATGTTCTATTTGATGCAAATTAGAAATTCAAAGATGTTTTTAGCAGCTGCTTTCTGATAGAAGCCAGGTGTTTCAAGGGCATTTTAAAGCAGCTGCTCTGCTTGACAAAACGATGGTGAATTTCAATAGCTTTTGTTATCTTAATAAGTAGGCTATATTAATAATTGGACAATGGTCTTAGTTATTCTCTGGCAAATGTGCTTTAAAAATATTTGCCAGGGACTTAAAAGGCATACATTCTGAGCTCAGTTTTCACCTGCAGGATAGTTTACTTTTGGAAGAGGAAAGGAGGTTGTAAGGCAAAGAAAACTGGAATAAGAGGAAGGCAAAATTATTTTTCTTAGATACTGTTACTGAAGATGTTTCTAATATGTCAGCCTGTGTGTGCTTTGTTCTGCTGAGTTAGATCCATTGTAACCAGTGCTTTTCTTGAAGGTCAAAGTTAACTTTCTTCTGCCAAACGTTAACAAAATCTTGCCTGAGATACAGGATCTTTACTAAGGTGATTTTCTGTGAAGTGTATCTTGATTTCTTTGCAGCAAAGACAATTTAAAACATCCTCCAGTACCGGAACAGAACGTGGGAGTTTTTTTCTGAACCTGTTTAAAGAGTAAATTTGCTCGTTGTAATTACATCACTGTGAAGTAACACTTTAGTTTTTTACTTCTCTGTGTGAAATATGTTGTATGTATGTGGATTAACCTGGAGAGGGCGCTCAAGCATCAGTCTCATGTAAACAAGTCTGTTACTCTGTTACTCAATACTTGCATTTGTTATCTTAGATTTATACTTAAGGAGACTTTTCATTTGACAATGGAATAGACTGCATGCTTAAGGATGCATGTGTCTATCAAAGAAGTAAATTTATTAACTGAATGTAGGAGATATGCTGCAAAACCTTTTATTTTTACTTTTTAATCTCAAATCTCCATTTATATTTGGCCTTGCATGCCTTGTCTTAGCAGGCAGGAAATGTATTATTTTGCTAGGTGTTTCTCCTAAATGTTTGTTATGCTATCATGGAAAACTGAGTAATTTAAGTCAAAAACTAACGTTTTTTGGAATTCAGCTGTTGTAGTTTACCAATCTGACTCACCCCACAGCTGGATGATCATGAGCTGTAATACATAAGAGAGGCAGTAACAGTGCTTGGGATGGAAAAAAGTGGAAATTCCTTTTTGTAGGCAGCCAACAGTTGGACTGTTTGTGTACAGAACCTGTTCTACAGGTCACAGGTGCGAAGACAAGGGGCCTGTGCAGGAAGTAGGGAGTGTGGACCTAGTTCTGGAGAGGCCTGAGTGATGCAGGATGAGCTTTCAGTATGATTTTGGAGACCCTTGGAGTTCTTAGTTCATGTCTAACAGAACAAGTGACCTACATGTGTTTTCTTAATTTGAGAATGTCTACGAGTGTTAGAAATAGGTAGTTAACCAAGTGTGAAAGACAGGTGTTTGTAGCATCACAGGGTGAGAGGCTGCTGACCAAAATAAAGGTACGTTGGCAGAGTTCAGTTGGTTTTGAATGACTTGTCTGAACTGTACCATGGCAACTCCAGAAAGACTGCATTTGTAGGAGTTTTTGAATCACTTGTGAAATACACAGGTAATATTTGTGAAGTTTACACAGGGAGTGTGGCCTGTCTTCTACAGTCAACATGTCTGAGAGGTCATACACTGTTGAACTGTAGTGGATCATGAGGTTTAATAGACTTGTGTTCTATTGATTGGCTGCAGAATATTAATCCAGATAAAGTAAGACCTTATACACAGAGGGGAATTCCATTATATAATAATTTTACATCTGGTAAAGTTCTTGGCTAAGGTACTTCACTAATGTTGTTTGTTTATTAAATATTTAAATCCAATTTCCAAAGACAGTGTAAAAGTGCTTTATACCATAATTTCAAAGGTGAAAGTTTGCCTTGTGGGCATGGAGGTTATGTTGCTGGTATTAGCTGCCATAACATATTTAATCTACTGCCATAAAACTTAAAAGGTAAGCTCTATATTACTGTTAATTAGTGCTGTTGAATTTGGTACAATAATGAGGTTGAAAGGATTTCTTTTGCAACGCTAACCTGTAGCTGTAGAATTGAATTTACAAAGTAAGATACTTTTTATTTATTTCTATTGCAGTCTGTGAATTGGGTTCAGTGACTTGTGAAGTTTGGCAGAAAGCTGCTGCTGATGACAGCTGGACAGAAATACTTAGAGTACAGGCCAGTTGGGTTACTTCATGGAGAGAAAGAAGGATCAATATTTAAAAAGTGGTGAAAAGTTGCTCAGGGATGGTCATTCCTTGATGATCAGTGCGATTTAAAAATTATTTGTCTTGAGTACATTAGGAGTTAATGATCTTACTTTCTTAATGCACTGTACAATGAAAATCCAAGTGGAGTTACTTAACTGGTGTTAGTTCCCTGTGGGTTTATTTAGGTAAAGGTCTGAATGACATACACCTGCTTTCTCAAGGTTGATGAGGTGCTGTCATGTTTTCAATGGCTCCTATTAAAACAATCTGGTTCTGGTNTGGTATGCTGGGGGTGGGCGTGGGGGGGGGGGGGGGGGGGGGGGGGGGGGGGGTCGTTGGGGTGGGGGAGGTGTTGTAAAAAAAGAGAAGGGAGATATAAAGTGCAAGAACAGTAACACCCAAGGCATTTTTTTTTCTCTCTTCTTGTAACTGAATTGATATGCCTAAGACACAGCACATGTAGCTTCAAGAGTGAGACTTAGTCATAGCAGTGTTGTAAATGTCACCAAAAGCAGGGGATGGGGGACATTGGAAATGAGTTAAAAATGATCACTTGATTTGGAACATAAATTCAAAACTCAGCATGTACTTAATTTATCATCCTGTTCTCAAGTTGATTTTTGCTCCTATCATAGTTTGTGTTCTGACTGAAGAGTCACATTTATGGCAAAGTGTGATCATGGTATTTGAACACTGAACAATTGTGCTGCAGGTCACAGTGAAGTATCTTGTCGGACATCTGATGGGGATTAGAACAGACACAACATAATGGTGTTCATCCAGAGTGTCTTGTTCTGATGGGAAAAATCTTGGGTCATAATTAGGTATAATGATAATCTATTGTCTAACATTTGTGGAAAAACTGCTTTTCTAAACACCATACCAAGGATTTCATTCAGTGATACCTGAAAACAAGAATACCAGCTAATGGATTGTCGATGCCTCTTCCAGTCTCATGTTGGCTTTTTGTTCATGTGTGTGTTGTGATTATTGATGAGATGTGTGCCTGCTGTGATTTGAACTGTGACAGTAAGGCTTTCCACTGTAATCAGAGCTGCAACAATGGATACAGCTCCTCAAGATCCTTTCTTTAGTGCCTTGTCTAGTGATGTATTTGTGTGCTGCTCCTTTCCACAGAGAAGGAGACAAACTGGAATTGAAAAATATGGTACCTTAAGCAGACCCAGGGGCAACTAAAAGTATAGCATAACCTCCTGTTGAGTGACAAAGGACTGAAAGTTTCATCAGCTCTTTGAGAAGTCTCGCAAAAGAAGCTGAATCTGAGCTTCTTTTGGAACTAGGATGATGTGTTCCTGATGTCACCTGGTCACTGGACATGATATGGCAATGGAGCAACTGTTGTCCTCTAATAGCATATTTCAAAGAAGCTTGATATGTGATAGGAGATAGTAACAAACCTTTTTTTTTCTTTTTTTTTAAATCTGGAATTGTATGTAATGTATTGCTTTCTTCTGTATACCTTGTTCTCTTCTATTTCTTAAAGCACTTCTGTGTGGCAAAAGGTTGTCCCATCTAAGAAAAGGCACAGTGAAGGTCATCCTGTTGGAAAGTTGAATTGCATTTTAATTTATCAGTCCTTGATTATTTGCATGTTCTCTAGTATATAGTGTCCCAAGCAGCCTCTGCTGTTGGAACTTAGTGTCATAACATACAGATTTCTTGTTCTCGTGTTTTCTGTTTATAGAATTTTTGTGTAATGTAACAATGAAATAAATTTCATTAATATGATAACTTTGAAAATACAGTTGCAAATAACTTCATTTTATTTTCCATCCTGAGAAGTCCAGAGTCACTGTAAGATGCTAAAATACTATGTTACTGTGCTGTGACTTGTATCTGAAACATAGCTTGTCTTGAACAGTTTGAAAATTGTGCTGTACCCTATTTTAGTACAGGCATCAAGGAATATCTTAACTAGTACAAATAATACAGAATATATTTCTTCAAATTAAAATTGTCTTAGGATATGTAAGCTTGCAAATTGCAAAATGATCATAATGACAGCAATATATTAAATGTCCCTATATTAATGCAGAAGAAATGGTCCATTCCTCAGTAATCATACACAACTCTAAGCACGCTCTTGGTGACTAGATCCAATTTAGCAGTAAACCAAGATCAGAAAACTAAAGTCAACCTAAAACCAGCATGAAAACATGCTACTGACAAATGCTGAGGGAAGAACTCAGAGCACGCATCTTCTTGTTCTGGTAATGACAAGCAGTGAATTGCTGGAGTTTGAATGTTATACATTCTCAGTTTAAATTTACTTTCTTGTATTTTTCAGAGCTCTGTTGGCTGGTGGAGGCTTCTCCACTTGGACTTATCGGCAAGGCTACGATGTCAGTATTCCTGTTTACAGCCCATTGTCGGGAGAAGTAGATCTGCCAGAAAGAGGACCAGGGTAAAGTAATTCCCATGAATTGGCAAAGTATATTCAATGTCGTATTTAGTATTGATGGTTATAAAATATAAATAAAGCTACTAACTTTATGGTGAGCTTGGGCAATTTCAAAAGAGTTGTTTTTAACACTCTTGCTATTAAAATAGATGATGCTTTCAATGCTGATGGTTCCAATGCTAATGGTCTTGGTTCAATTGCCAACTGCTCCCTCTAATAGCTTTATACTTTTCTTATACTGTGGTGCCCAAAGCTGCACAGAGGACTCAGAGCAGGACAATCCCCTCCTTTGACCACCTGCCTGATGCACCCAGGGACACAGAGGACCCTCCTGGCTGCCAGGGCGCTGCTGACTCCTATTCAACTTGGCATCTACCAGGACCCCCAGGTTCCTTTCCACAGGGCTGTTCTCCAGCCTCTCATTTCTCAGTCTGTCCATACATCCAGGGTGGCCCTGTATCAGGTGCAGAATCTGGCACTTGTCTTTGTTAAACTTCATACAGCTGGTGATTGCCCAGCCCTTTGATTTGTCCAGATCTTTCTGCAGGGCTTCTCTGCCTTCAAGGGAGCCAACAGCTCCTCCCAATTTATTGATTTATTGTTGTTGGCAAACTTACTTAGTATCCCTTCCAGTGCTGCGTCCAAGTTGTTTATGAAGATGTGGAAGAGCATAGGGCCTAAGCTGAAGCCTTGAGGAACCCCACTAATGACAGGTCACCAGCCTGATCTAACAAGCACCATTTGTGCCTGATCTGTCATTAGGCTCATGAAAAAGAAGGATGAAAATTTATATGTATGATTATGGGAATACATACATCCAGAGCTTAGAATACTGATTTTTTCTTTTTTTAAAGTAATGGAGTGAGACATAAACACAAATAACACAACCCTCCCCTCCCTGAACCTTGTAGTTGAAAGTAAAGCAAGACAGTTGGGAAATAAAGCACTAATTTTCTCAGAGCATGTAATTAGCCATTGAAATGAATTATCCTGGTAATTGTGGTTTCTCTAATCTGTTCATGTCTTCAGAACAAGAGGACGTAGAAGTCTCTAAGACATGTTTTAACTGGTTATGGAAGACCATTCTTTTTATATTTTATAAATATTTTAATTACACAGCTGAAAAAGTTTCACTGTAACCAGGTCTTACCTCTGTTACGGTTTAAAAGATGGGCAGACAGAAGCAATGGGGATCAATGATGTGTCTGCTCATTGTGAAGATCAAGTTTACAAATGTAGAAACTTTAGGTTCTTCTGACAGCATTCTGTAGAGAATAGGAATTTTCAAAGTTGAAAATGGTGATTGAAATGGTGCAGCCTCTGTCGGACACAAAAGTTATTGGTCTTTGGGTTCAGTTGTCTTTTCTGTTAAGGGCAGTGCTCTTGCTATTGCTCTTGGCCTCTCCATGTACAATAATGCAGTCAATTAGGACAAATTTGTGCGGCAGTGGTTTACTTTGCTCACACCCTTTATGTCCCTGCTTGTGATGCCCCTGGACCACGCCAGTGGGTGGCATCTGGTTGCATCCCAATTGATTCTTCATAGGTCTCAAGTGTTACTTCATTCTGACACAGAGTGAAAGCATGCTTTGTATTTCTGTCTGGAGAGCATGAACGTGATGATAGGCTCCAGCATGTGTAGAACCAGTTGTAAAGAGAGATGCAGTCATGTTGTTCATGTCCACAGCTAAACTCTGTGTCTGATTTTGGGTCGGATAAGAGGAATAGGTCTTGTGTTCAGTTAAGGTGTTGGAGATTCCGTTTCTCAAAACTGCTTTTTTTTTAAAATTGTGTTGGGCAGCCTGGTGTCCGGAGTGCCATCCAGTGGCCAGTCGGCGTTACTAGTGAGACGCGTTCCCAACCTCGAGTGCTTTGTGCAGGAGGGGTGAGACGAGGACACACGGCTCAGAATCCAGGCTTGCTTGGGTTAAACCTTTGCATTACTCTGCATTAGCATGTTATTTCTTGGGAGATGGCGTGTACTTTCTTTTGTAGCGATGTTTGATAGCTAGATTTTGAATGTCATAGAATGATGGCAGTTTCAAGGCAAAATTTGTTTTAAATATATACACAAACAAACCTACTTTTTTCTTTGGTTGGTTATGTGCATTTATTATTACTCATCTGCATCATTATTTCCTTTTTTTAAGGCCTCTTACAGAGCTGAACTGAGGGGGTTTGATTTACTTGCCTTTTTAATTGGATTGCTTAAAATCCACTTCTGCTGGTAGCAAGTTGGTAGCAGCTGGAGACTTGTGAGAAAGAATGTTTAAAAAAAATACTATGCATCTGTTAATTGGAGCAACTAAAGTGAGCAGCATGAAAATGAGTAGAAGAAGTGAGAAGAGCAGCAGAAGAGGTCTGAGGAGAGGTCTGACTTTATAAAGTGTGTGTGTTTGTGTGTTTTCAGAGCTGTAAATTAAAGATAGCATCACGTGGAGTAGAACTGGAATCCCAAGTACAGGCCTTGTGCTTCCTGTGTTCTTTTGGCAGCATGAGGGCACTCACTCACTGTGTGTTCCAGTCAATGGGGAGTGGTGGAGTAGTCTGACTTTAGCAGATCTGTTTTAAAAGGAAACCCAAGTAGACAGGTATAACAATTATATGATGTGCTATTTGCCAGTATTAGCATAAATTTTTTAAGCAGGAAGCACCTAATTTGAGCTTGTGTTCCTGCGTGGTTTACCTCCAGTGTTAATTAGTGTTTTCAAACACATGAGTATTTAAAGTGTTCAGCACATTTTTTGTTCATGGTTTTGGAACATGGTAGGAGTTGAGAGTGTATGGGATAACATACATTATACGGACCTTCAACTTTTCCCTCAAAATGTTGCCCCAAAGGGACAGAACTGAGTCACAGTTAAAAAAGGTGAGCTTGTTCTATTTCTGCTGTCACCATATCAAAACTAAAGAATCTAAATACTGAGTTGTCAGTTCAGCATCATTTTTCAATTAAAATTCATGAGAATGTATGTGGGAGGAGAAACTAGAAGCAGCACTCAGTGTCCTATCTATTTTGTTTTCCTACACAAACACCGAACAAAAGTACAAACAGTCCTGGCATCAATAGCAGACTGTTTTAAAATTTAGCTAAATAATGTTTATTTAAGCTTATAATAGAAGTTAAAATGCAAGTGCCTATTCTAATGTAATAAGCACTCTTACCAAATACAAATTTATTCAGAATTGTAAATAATGTTGAGCCACTTACTATCCCAGACTCAATTATATTTCATCATTACCCTTTCCAGCCTTGTCTGAATATATGGTCTTGGCAGCATATCCACATTTAGTTAATCTTGCTCTGCTTTTCAGGAGGGAAGGAAATGTGTTCTTGAGCATCTTGGAAGTTAACTTGCAGTGCTGTCAGGTAACCTGGCTGTGTTTTTTCAGTCCTCGCAGGTATTTCATTCTGTCATCTCAAATGGCTCTGCACCCAGAATACCGCTTGGAGTTGGAAGCTCTTCAGGCTGAGAATGGGGAATCAGTGCTGATCCTGGACAAATGTACAAACCTGTCAGACGGGGTCCCTGCTGTTCGCAAACGCTGCTACAAGAATCAAGTCTTTGATTATCCTCAAGTGCTTCAGGTAAGGCTGTCTCTTCTGCAAACTTCTCTTCCCAGTGGTGTCTGTCTTAGCTGTGGTGATGTTCCTGTTTAGCAGTAGTAGAGTACTTTCTTGTATTTAATGAATGTGTTGGATATATTTTAAAACTGCATAATTTGTTATATTAGCTTGAGTATTATATCCTAACTTTATCCTTTTTTTTAAGACGAACAAAAACTATGTACTCAAACTTATATGCAGGCTATGCCATACTTTGAGAACACCATGTAACAGCTTCATGAGACTGGTCATGGTGGTTTAGTAACACAAGACAGTATCATGTGAACTTAAAAAAATTACACAAAGATACTGCCAAATCCAGCAGCAATGGGATGCTAAAATGGAGAAACAGGAGTAAAAACTTTTGGAGGCAGATAAAGTTGCTCTCTTCAAAACTGGAAAGCAATATTGGAATCTACACCTTGCAAAATAGCTGGCAAAAGGGCTTTCAGCAGGCATGAATTTGGAATTGATTTCTCAGATATGACAGTCCAGGCTTTGCTAGATGAAGCTTGGAACTGAAGATGGTTTTGGCAATTGGATAGAAGGTTAAAATGAACTTTAAAGAGCTTATGCTCCTATATTTGGGCCAAAAAAAGAGTGTTACATTTAAGGAGAGTTAGTCAGATTACTTTTTTGTATGCAGCTTAGTAGTTAAATTGTACAAAACTATCTGTATAGATATGACAGACCAAGCTAGAAGGCTTGTCAGCATGCAGCTCTGAAAACATCTAGGTGAAATGTGTTTCATGGCCTTGGCCCAACTTCCAGAGGCTTTTTGATGTGTCAGTGAAGGTAAAACTAGATAGTGTTCTCAGACCCCTGTGTCTCTTGGCAATTCACTAACAGAGGTGCTTTGGCATGCAGTGTGGTGAAGTGAGTTATGCCATAGGCCACTGTGCTCTGTCTGCAGCCACCAGCATATAATCTGTCTTTGAACTTCAGCAAATGATGGTAAAATAACAAACAAGCTGAGGAAAGGCAAAGTTTCCACCCCTCCTTTTATGTTTTGTAGGAAAATGTTTAAAATTCCATATGGAGGAGGAGGAGAAGGAGGAAAGGGTCACTGTGAGTCCTAAACTTTGAGTAAAAAAAGCCAAAACAACTTGTTTGCTTTATTTCTTTAATTACAGACTGGATTGCTAAAGGATAGCAAGTCAGGGAATCTATATCTATATCTTGCTATATAGGATTTTAGAACTCAGAAGAGAGCTGGCACATGCTGAGATTGTTAAAATACTTTCCTTTGCAGAGCCCTGCATTTCCCTTTGGAATGTCTGGCTGATAACAGTGGTGATGTGAGGAGATGTATTTATAGTAACTTTTGTCTAGACAGGAAAAATGGTTATCTGGGCAGATGAGCATGTGTGTCCACATCTGGGCTTCTTTTTTTCTTTTTTGTCTCTCCCAGACCTTACTAGTCTCTTCCACCTGCTGCTGTGTGATCTAGTGAGTCAATGGTTAAAATGCGTGTTCATTCTCTCAGCTCCTTCCATTCCCCACACCATTCTTTTCCTTCTCTTCCTGTCTAAGAGTGGGGGGAGGGGACTTGGATCACAGTTCATCCTTTCCAGCACTGCCTTTACAGATGTCCTATTAGGCACTCTTGGATTTCCGGTTGTTAATGCTTCCTGTTTGCCATCTTCTCTTGGATTAGATTTTTGAGGCTCTTAGTACTCTATGGGTATGGACACAGGTCTTAGGGTTGCATTAGGAAACAAGTGAAGAGCCAGCAAACCCCCTTGTATTTCCTAGTTCCATCTTGATGTTTTGCTGCCCTGCTGAACCTTCTGGCTCCTTTTCTTCAGGCCATGGAACATAAGCTGGATAAATGTTTTCTTATCTGTGGGAACCCCTGTATCAACTATATAATTTTTCTTTCTTAAACTTAGGGATAATACTGACTTGGGATTTTTCCCTGTTGTGTAGCTGCACTCATTTATTTCAACATTTATTTTGCGATGTTGAATCTGTAGCAAGTTTCCTCGGTGGCAGTGAGAACTAAAGTCCCTAAATACAGGGTGAGTGCAACATAGTCAAGAAGTTTTCTCTGTTGCAGTTTAAACTCATGGCATTTTGTCTTGCATGTTGTGGACATGAGTAAGTGGCTTATATTACTTTTTGCAACAACTTTTTTATCTTTGAAGTGCCCTTCTCCTGCCCTCATTCCTTCAGAATAAGTAGCATTGGTGTAGTCAATCCTTCCTTGCAGATTATACCTTCAAGGTAAGTCATCATCCTTTAATTACCACTGGAAGTGCATTGCCCAAGACTGAACCCTGCTCTATCTGAGGTCTTTTGTTACTATGAAGAATGAGTGAATCCTTCAGATTTCTTGAATTGTATTTCTTTTAGCGCTGTAATACTACCTGTGGGTGGAGTGGTTTGTTTTTCAACAGGACATTGCTGTCACATGAACACCCTTTCTTTGCCTGTTCTTTTGTAGGAAATGTCTTCTTCAAAGTGCAAATCCTAGCTAATTACTTCCTGCTTTATATTTGTGAAATTTGTTATTTTTCTGTAAGTGTTAAATTCTATATGTATCAGTATTTCTTAGTTGATTTATGCATATAATATCCAAGTATAATCCTTTTATCCACTATACCTGCTAATCCTACAAAATCACAGGTATTGTCAGGTCTAAAAAGTATGGTCTTAATTCTGCTACTGAGTTAACTAAGGGACATGTTGAATGCTGTTGTGATGGACCAAGTAACCTTTCCTAAGTACTGTTTTACATGTGAGCCACTGCT
This sequence comes from Pomatostomus ruficeps, assembly GCA_013400735.1. NCBI lineage: Eukaryota > Metazoa > Chordata > Aves > Passeriformes > Timaliidae > Pomatostomus > Pomatostomus ruficeps. Next base: position 14,544 of record VYZT01010357.1, read on the forward strand.
AACTACTTTACACTTGGAGTTCTGCAACTGTAATTTATGTAACTGTAAAGCCAATGAGGGCTTTTTCTACCCCTGATTTCTTAATTTGCCTGTGAAAATGCTATCATATCATATCAAAAGTCAAATGACTTTTAAACTTGAGATACAAAATCTAGTACTTCCTTGCTAGCCATAGAGCTGCACTGCCTTATAATAGAAGAAAATTAAGTTGTCTTCATACAGTTTATACTCAAATAAGTTCATATTAATTGTTGCTCATCTTGTTGTGCCAAAGAATATATTTATTGCACAGAGCAGCTTGGTTTTCCTTTTGACTTGTTTTTTTTTTTTCCTTTTTTATGAAGGGAAGGGCAGGAAAACATAATGCATGTATACATACTCACACACAATACAAATATAACATTTCTTCTTTTTCTTCATCTGTGTTGACAGGAGTCTACATTCTGTGTTGTTCTACGTGGAGCCCGCCTGGGACAGGCTGTGCTAAGTGATGTTCTTCAAGCTGGCTGTGTCCCAGTCATCATTGCTGACTCGTACATTTTACCTTTCTCTGAGGTTCTGGACTGGAAGAGGTTTGTACCCTCACTGTTGTATATCAAACCACTGCCTAAGATACTTTACTGCCTTCAGTGATTTGAATCAAATCTGTGTGATAAGTCAAGTGTGCTGGGGGTTACAGGGAGTGAAATATAGAGTACGATGCATGCTGTCTTTGCCCTTGGTCTATTATGTATCAAAAATAGGAGAGGAAAATAAATGAGACTGATATGACAGAACGTTTGATTATCCTGTAGCCAGTCATTTTTTTCCTAAAACAGATTTACTATATTATCTTTTGCTTGAATTCAGTGAGGACTGATCTCCATTCAGGCTCTTTTAAAGAAAATATATACTAAAGATTGCATCACGGAAGTGCTAATTCTCTATATTGCATCATAATTCCCAAGTTTATCTGAGATGGAAAGGTATCATTATTTTATAATTGAGTACACAGTGTTAGGAGCTTAGATTATTTTTATATGCCTGCACTATGCCCAGTTACATGATCTTGGGATAGGGATAATACATACAAAAATTACTTGTTTTATATGTAGCACTGTGTAAGCTGTTACTGTTTGGTGACTTCAAAAATCACTGCTGACAGCAAGTCAGTGGCAATCTAGAGATAAGAATTCAGGATTTCTGGGTCTCTGTCCCTTTCATAGTTATTAGATTGTCTGGACAGATCAGTCTACAGATTTTGGTGGCATTATCTGTGGGCAGACTGGCTGGTGTTGGGAAGGAACTGCTACAGAGCATTTTGTTACACTGAGAGAAGACTGCTTCTTTTTGTTTATGTCTTTTGAATATGTCTTATTAAAGTAGGACAAGATTCTGTGTTGGAAAAGCAGTCAACATCTTTTAATGTAGAATTTCTTTCTTCTCACCTTGCCATATGTTTTCTGTTTTTTGCTTATAGGGCCTCTGTTGTCATCCCTGAGGAAAAGATGCCTGAAATGTACAGTATTCTGCAAACTATCCCCCAGCGACAGATTGAAGAGATGCAAAGACAGGTAAAACAATGTACTGTGCTAAAATTATTTTCCTTCATTTACAGTTGGAGTGTAGGGTCATACACCTGCCTTGCTCTGGAAGCTGTTGGAATGCAGAAACATCCACTGTACTTGCATGTTAATATTTTTATCTGACCCTGTTCTTTCTTTTTGCTAAACATCTGCATTTGCCATCATTTTTCAGTGGGATAGAAGCTCTCCCTGAATGTAAGTGTACTGCCTACTGACATCTATTAACATATTTCTGATGAAATCATGGTGTATATTTGTTTTGTTTTTCTACATGGTATTTAAATTGTAGTAAAGAAGTTCAAGAATCTGTGTTTATTTCAAAAGAAGCTTTGGTTTGTAGAAAAATTTTAGTCACTTAAAACGTGAGGGGAACATTAAGTCCGAAATATTTTAAATATTTTATCTAAGTTCACAATTCCTCTGTGAGAAAGAATTTCCTTATCTGATGACTGCAAGAGCTGAGACCATGAACTGTCAGGCCAGCAAAGAGGCTATTAACATGTAATATACACTTGTATCTAGGATATTTCATCCTTGACATCTTATTGTACCTGAGCATATATTGTTATAAGGTAAGAAGATACTCTTATCATTGCCTCAGTGTCTCATCAGGGAAACCATAGAGGAAGTAAGAGCTAGGTATTTAAGAAAAAAGTTAACTATCTGATCTTGGGTGACTTTTCAGGATGCATGGGATTTCTCTAGTCAAATTTCTGCAGGAATGATGAAGTCTTGCTTCTGAAATTCCATTACACAACCTTAGTGACACAGTCGTCTTTTACATGGTCCTTGTAAAAAGTGACCCAAGGCGTGATTTTTTTTAGGGTGTAGCCTAAAACAGTAGTTATTTCTACTTAGGCAGTACTAAAAGCTGCACAGGGTATATCAAGTATTGATATATGGGGAGAAAATAGGCTCTCAGATTTATAGGTAAGTATCTTTCACACCTTATTTGCCAGCTTCATTCTGTTCTGAGAGTCTGCAAATACCACAGCAGCTGTCAGGAGTCTCCTTTCTCTTTAGTGCCTTTACACAAATGAACCATTTTGATGGGGCCTGCTGGCAGCACCAACATGCCACCAAAAGTGGGAGGTAAAAAAGTAACCTTGGTGTTACAGCTCCTAGAGATGTGATTTTTGGCTTAGAGATGTTAACACTAGGGATTTTTGCCTAATAAAGCTTTAAAACTGACATTAATAGTCATCAA
>VYZT01010388.1:0-28344 GCA_013400735.1 Pomatostomus ruficeps
AAACAAGGACTTCATACAGAGGCAAGGAAGATGAGGGGTCTTGGTAAGTCATGCAATAATTTTTCTCTCATATAAAGAGTCCATTGCTAAGAAAGGGCCTAACTCACGGGTCTGCCTTTATTGGTAATAATTGTGCACAGCTGATATTCCCTCTGCTCCAGGGTTGAAGAAGAGGTAATGCCTCACTTTCTAGGAAATTATTCATGACCCAGCTTCAGTGAAGAAGAGGTTAGCCTCTCAGAGAGGTTGAGATGAGTTATATGATCCAAACTCAAGAGAGCATGAAATAAATGCAGAACCTGGGAGAGAGGATATGCCATTTCATTTACACAAAGAGAAAGGAGATTGAACGAGGAAAGAAGTCAGCAACAGAAAATCTGTTTATGAAGGAAGCGGATCAAGTAGAACAGAGTATCTGGAAGGGCTTTTTGCAAAACACAGATCAAATAGCATTATCTGCTCATACTTCAGGCTTCTCATGCATCAAGTATAAATTATTGCATGGAAGAGAACATGCTTTCAGAATCTCTTTATTGAAGAGAGTCAGGCAAAGAGTTTGCTGCACAGCTCTAAGAGAGAATCAGCTTTAGGCCTTGTCACATCAATGATTTATAGGGTGACACTAGGGAAATCAATTAAGCTCTCTACGCGCCCCAGTTTTCCCATCTGTAAAATAGGGGCAAGCTGTTATTCAAGGAGAGTGCTTTTCCATTTTATAGCCTTCCTTCTTGTGTTTCGGTGTTCGTTATTTTGTTAGTTTCTACACTATTAAAAATATTAGTCTTACGTGGATGTGTTTTTATTTTAGCATTAGAGCAACCTGCTCTTGCTTCATTTTAACTGTTTTGGTTTTATATAAATTCATTCTATAATTTTAGCAGCAAGATCAAAAATATGGCATACAATGTGAAGGGAACACATACTTTTCCTAGAACACAGATCATCAGGAAGCTATTAAAGAAGTCTCATGGCAGGCATGACTAGAAAAACCAAAGATAATGAAGTCAGGCAAATGTGGAAAACTGCTATTTATTTTCAGTTCAAATTGTTCAACAGTTTTGCAGCATTTTAGCACCTTAACATTTAGTGATTCTTTGAAAAAACTGCATAGAAAAAAATAATTGACAGAATACAGTCTAATCCTCAGGCATCTTGGACAAAAACTCCCATGGTTGTCCTGGGGCTACTTGTTTCACAGATTTTCTTTGTTTGTTCTCTGGTGTCCACAGAGTAAGAAATTCAAAAGTCAGAAGTCAGAAGGAACATTTTAAAAAAAAATCTTGTTGAGCTTTTAGACTGGAAAAGGAAACTCATTCCAGGGCACTGGTAGCTTTTCTATTCCTACAAATAGACTTAAAATACACTGGTCACAGTTGCCTTCATCTTTATACTATTCTACATTGCTTAAACATGGGGTAAGGATAGAAAAAAAACCCCACAAAGAAGTTGAGAAGCACAAAGATCTAGTTATTTATGAATGACTGTCAGGAGAGCTTATATCTATACAATGCTTTGTATAGATATAAGCTCTCTCTACTAGGAGTCTGTACTAGGAAATTTACCCTTTTGCCTGTAGAGGTAATAATATGTTCAACTTGTAAAGTGGGAAGAAAGCAGCTAAGGAAATGTTTTAAAATATAGTTTCTGTTTCAGTATGAAATGCTGCAGTCTCTTCTTAGGAGGAAGCCAGCGCGAATGTGATTGGCAGATACAGTAATAAGGAATTTTTTCTGTCCCTGCCACCTGAGCCCTGTTACACTGTGACTTGCATGAAGGATAACCATATAACTGCAAGGCCATCAGAGTCTGACTCCTGCCCTGCCATGGTTTTGAAATTCTCCAGCAGACAGCAAAATTTCAACAACCAGGTTCTTCAATTATAGGAGGACTGGGAGATTAATTTAATGTGTTTAGATACTTGTCTTGCCATTGCAAATGTAATCTTCTTACTCAAGACACACCAGCTGCCTTGGGCATAAGAAAGAAAATTATTATTCTGCTATGCATGGAATGGTGCACAGGACATTGGCTGAAAATAAAGAGAAATGATGGTAAAGCAAACATCAGTTTGTGGTTACATTGAATCTTCAGCAAATGGCAAATGACTCTGAACTGGCAAATCCTTTTATCATTGCAGTCTTTACAGTAATTTCAAATCTCTCCTTTATCTGCTTGTTTCTTGGCTTGTTTAACACAGAGACTGATGATCAGTGAAGCAAGAGATTTAGTTTAAAGGTGCCAGCTAATATCTACCACAGAGCTGCCATTGCTCTTCAAACTGGCTTTACAGATAAGAGCTGGCTGCTCACTGGGTGGCCACAACAGTATTATTTGAGAAAATATCTTAAGGTGTTCATATAGGCAACTGGGTTACAATATCCCACGTGTGTCCAGAAATCTTATCTGAAGTCACTGAGAGGTTAACAGTAAATATCTATGCTTTGTATACAAGATACTATTCCAGGAGAATGCTGTGGTTGGGTGGTCTGATTTAAGCAAACCAAGTTGAGTCATATCAAGGAGCTGTCTATTTTTATTGTTTCGTTTTGTCCTTAACAGATAATCCTTTTAGCTTTGTTGAATATAAGGTATTTTCTGTTTTTAATCCCATGGCATCATATTTTTAAAGAAAACACATCTCTGATCTTAGTAAAGTTCCATTTAGTAGATTTAGTCCCCCTTCTTCTACAGGTTGCTCTTTACACAAACTGTACTTTCTCCTCCTTGGACAAAGCACTCTGAAACGCTGCTGCAGCTCCTTCAGCCAGTGCAATTTTATATCCAAAAGCAACAGTGTAAATTATAGACAAACAAAGCCAGTCTTGAGTGCAATCTGGAGACCTGAAGGATGTAGCTGCCCCGGTGACACTACCTGGCCTTGAACAGTTCCTGGTTACAGTGACAGTATTTTGCATTTCTCACTGCTCCAGCTGAGCACTCACGTGCTGGAAGTCACTAATCCTCACATGAAATTCTGAAAATACTGTATAATTGTTCGTGTGTGTGTTACTGAAATAACAGACCACACAGTAAAACTAGTTTTACATTAGCCACTTAAATCTGAATAACATTTTTGTCATTTAGGTTAAGATGGGATAAGATATCTCAAGTAACAACAGTCAATGTTTTCACAAACCCAGAGTGAATCAAGATCAAAGTAGCACCTACTTGTTTTCACTGCACTCATGGTTTGAAACTGATTTCTATTTCTTGTGCATTTGCTTGAGGCAGTTAAAAATAAATGATCATTTACACAAACAATTTGAAAAGAAAAACAGATAGAAAGGGGAACTCTATTCAGAACTTCAATGTATTCCAAAGAGAATTTCAGTAAATGTACATCCAAACCTCATAACTTAAGTTTTAGCTTTATGACAGACTGTGCAGCCTTTCTGAGAATTATTTTCTTTAAAGACTGTAAGTGTTGTAAAGGTGTATGGCACACAAGGGGAAATGGATAGTGAGGACAAAATTCTCACTGGGAAATACTAAAATTAGATTAGGAAGACTGTTGTGTCTCTCAATACTTCGCATTGCATACACCTGATAGTTGGATTATGTAAGAAATGCTAATCAGGTTAATCAAAAGGAATCTGTTTAAAAACAGAAGGACATTCTATACAATTATTTAATTATTTGAAGAATGTAGGGATTCCTCACTACAAATGTCCCGGAGCTGCCATAAGCCGTACATATGAATGCAATGCAATAAATCAGACACAAAAATGTAACACTTGAAATTAGACAGATTGCATCTTTACAAAATGTAATACCACATATTTCCCTGCTTTCCTAGAATTCCACTGACAACTTTAAGCTTTTAGAGTAATGGGTTTTATCCCTTGAACACATGCCAAGGAAGGCTGAGGGAGGCACTGCACACAGTTCCCTATATAGGCTGGAAACCTAAACATTTGGTTGCATGATATAAAAGAAACACATGTACAGCAGATCCATCTGACATTTTCACACGTATTTTAGAAGATCTCTTCAACTTCCTCATGATTTCAGTCTACATTTAGTTCATTACTAAGTCCTGCAATTGCAGAACTAAAATTAATCAGAATCCCATTTACTTTCTGAAGAGCACTCAAAAGTCTATGATTTTAAATTAATTTATGCAAAGAGAAAAGCTCTTGTCTTTGTAAGTATAATTCTAAGCCATATAAATCGAAAGTAAAGCTTTAAACCCGTAATGACCCCTTTTCCATCCAGTCTTAAATGGAATAATTAAGCAATAACTTCCATTCCATCTAAGTACATGCAGCAGTGATGGGTGTCTGCTTGCTGACTAAAGCCTGAAGCATTTAATTGACCTGTGGGAGCTGATTATTGCAAGTACAGTCATATGGCATAGAAGCTATCTACTTTTTGCTAGAAGAAATCTTTCAAAGTAATTAATAATTTTGGTGATTTAAAAAGATTATGCATAACTATTCACCATGAATAGACTTAAGCTATAGTCAGCAAGCCTGTTACAGATTTTTAAAGATAATAATATCTGTAGGTGTACTCATTTGGGTTGTAAATTTGACTCTTCAGAGTAATAGAACAAAAATGAGTCATTGGCCAAGGGCTCAGTTCAGAACTCATGAATTATCTCTGGATTTTCCTAGAGAGACTGACTGAGGCATCCCTCACTGACTTTGCTACAATCTGAAGTTTGCTATTTATATCCTTGCAGTAGAGTTTAGAAAACTCCTAGGTAAATGAAATTTGTACAATTGCAACCTGAATACGTGCTGTTTCAGATACCCTTCATAGCTGCATACAAGAACAGGCCAGTATTAGAAAAGAGTCTTCTTGAAGCATGTGCTCCGAAGTCACGAGACCACTGAGCCTACAGAAAGATTACAGTCTCTACAGATAATGCAATATAAATGCACTTTCCTTGGCCAACCTGCACACTCAAAGAGGATATAAAATTGCTGGGGCAAAAAAATTGAAAAAACCTCTTCTATTAGAAAGTGACAGTGTGTGACAAGAAGGAATTTAGAAGACATTTGTTTGGAAGTTCTCTTCTGTCTAAAGAACAGCAAAATAAGTTCGCTGCAAGTATTGTGTCCATTGCGTGCTGTTAACAGATACTGCCTCTGGAGTACTGGGATCAAAACCAGATTAATCTTTTCTTAGCATCTCAATGCCCAGGTGATGTTGAATGCTCCTTCAGCTAGACTTTTTAAAACTAAGAAAAATTACAAAATGTAAATATCCAGTCACAATCATGGAGTGCTTAGCATATTAGAAGATGAATACTACTTGGTTTTCTACCTAATAATCCACCTAAAAAACCTGTCAGGTCCTAAAACCTCTTGGAAGAGAGGACAAAACTTGGCAGTAATTTCCACAAGAAAAGCAAGCTGTTCCTACCAGTTTCCTCAAAACAAAACCTTTTCCATAGAACAGCTGAAAAAGACCCAAAGGTCATTGCAAGTGCAGTTCAGCAGCCCACAAGGGATTGTCTATCCCTTGGCACTAATGTGGACCTTCAGATGGGAGCTGTTCATTGTAAGCATCCACTTAAGAGACGACACTGACCACATAGACCTGGTGGAATTCAGACTATCAGAACTCATGCCTTACAAAAATGGCCATGCTTAATTAAAAAAAAAAAAAAAAAAAAAAAAAAGCTTAACAGCCAATTGTTTTCTTTTGATTAAAGACTGGGATGTGGGAAGGAGGGGTATGGTGGGTTTGTCTGTTGTTTGCTGCTTGCTTTTCTTAAACCATCTGTCAAAAGTTAGGGGATAAGAGAAAAGTGGTAAGTACAATAAATACTCCTTGGTAAAGCACTTTATACAGTATAGCATAAATTACCATTGAATAAGATCTTGCATATATTTATTTGGGACAAAAATATTGTCACATCCTGGTAATGAAATGGGAATTGTTTCTAAGAGACAAGCTGCAATATCTCAATTTGTTGGAAGCATCAGATGGAAAATTTCAGCTATCAGTTACACATCCATCTTTATTTAATATATTCATACATGATCTGGAAAAGGGAGTAAGTAATAGAGACTTGAAATCCATGCAGGAGATTAAAATGGAGGAAATTAAAATGGAGGGGATATGCAAACACTGGTAAGAGAAAACAAATTGAACAATGTATAGAGAAACGAGATTCCCATCCTGAAAATGTCAACTAATCTATTTGGAAATACATAATGTGAAACACAGATGCTCTTTGGGAAACTTGGAAAGCAACAATGCTGAAAAAGATTGTTGGGAGAACAGAACACTGGACATGAATTCGTAAAATGACACAGTAGTGGAAAATAACACAGACCTACATTATATTAGAATAAATACACATAGTATGTATAACATGAGTGTGGCACTAAGCCATTGAGCCTAAACATTCCTTCAGGACCTTAGAAAAAGAGAGTTGTATTTTTCTACTCTGAAACCCGTAAGCACTATCTCATGCCCCTTCCTTTGTTTTTGTAAATTTTACTAAATTAAACCTACACTAAACTAGAAATCACTGCAATTTGCTAAGGCTGGTTTTGCCAGTATTGAAAAGAGCAAAATGCACAGACAAATGGACAATCAGATGTGAGCAATGTTCTGCTTTGTGGTCACTGGACCTGGGCTAAGGTTTTCCCTTCCAGAAGCTAAATTACAAAAAGATTTTGGAATTCTGAGAAAAACAACTGACATTGGAAATCTGGAGCTGACAAGTAAAGAGGCAAGATCACAAGGCTGACAAAGACAAGGAAAAAAGAATAACAAGCAGTAATGAGGCCATGCAGCACCTTTGGAAGATATGGTAGGACAAAACACTCGACAAGGAACCTCAGTGTATGGGCCAGGTAAAACCACACCAATCAAAATATTAGGAAAAAATCCTGTGCCATGTGAGCCTTTATTATTGCATGGTACATCACATAAATAGAATTCTTTTCAATATGTAGCTTTTTAAAGTCTTGTTTAATTTGAATATGAATGACAAAAATGTAAGTATTTCTCAGCATGCATTTAAAATTTTACTTAAAATTTCTACTGCTTTGGTTATCCTCTAAAGTATGTTCCTGCTGCAGCATGTATTGCCTTTGAATGTCAGGTAGCACTGATGCCCTTCAGAAAGAATATAGAGTTTTACCTTGAAATTGGATTGTCATATTTTCAAGGAAAACCTTTTTATTTTCTTTCCTCAGTCTCATCAACTTGAAATGTTGCTCAGTACCTGAGGCCTGTCTACTATTCTTTCCACCTGTATTAGCAGTTTGCTTGTCTTGTTTTCTTTCTTTTTTCCTTTCTTTCTTTCTTTTCTTTTTTTAATCTAAGTAACTTTTTCCCTGTTAAGGAATACTAGATGGAATTGTTTCACCCCATTTAGGTTTGTATAACAGTGGGATGAATTTTGCAGGTTGTTATCTAATCTCTATAGCACCACTTAAGTAGAAGTGATCAGGAAAAGGCCTCAGAATACTGTCCAAAAGGAAACTGGTCAAGACTGTTTTACTTAGCACTAACTTTTATTCCCCTTAACTTGACTGCAAAAGTTTATGTTAAAACGAATCAAATAAACTGAGTACATTTCTCAGAAATCCATTTAGGTGAGAAATGGATGCTTGATCCCAACATATTTTGACATCCCTTGATCAGCTTCACAATTTAGGTGGAGTGGAAACTGTCAAGACCACTGCCATGCTAATTATGTAAAAATAATAAGCTTAAATATAGAAAGAACTTTGGCAAGGATAAAGTAGCAATGAGATGGGAAGTCAGCATGTGTTCATCTTCCCTGACCCATCCTTCAACACTGATGCTTCTCTTTTAACCGTATCTTTCACGGAAACCATCAAAAATGAGGCCAGTTCTGTGTCTGCATTACACAGACAGTTTTTCAGGCAGTACTGGTTCATATTCTCTGATGTGTTCTGAATGTACTGTTGGATGACAGGAGCTTTATAAGAAGTCAATCAACCAAACTATTCCAACTTTTAGATCCTATATTCATTCAGCTGCTCAGATCATAATGAGAAGTAGTGCAGGAAATACATATCCTGGTATTTCTAAAGCTAGTTTGCTCATTGGCAGCTGCAAAAGTCAACTTCCTAGACTTTGAAGGCAAAGTGAAGATCCAGTCTAGTATTATTTTCCTCTCTGACATAGCCAGCTCTTGGACAACGAGAGGTTTAAGTTGTCTAGCAGCTAGAATTCACTTGAGATTCACTGAAACCTATTGGAAATATTTGCAAGAGTCACCTTTCACACAAATACTCTGCCCCAGCTGACAACTCAGCTGTATCCCCGAGATATACATTTGTATACTTTAGGGAGCAACTAATAGTAATCTTTAGTTGGCAAAGGACTGCAGCCACTCTTGGAAAGTTACTTAAGCTACAATTGCCTGTGTTTACTCTTGCCAGCTCGGCACTCACAAACTGTCCTCTAGCCCAGATGACAAATAAATAAAGGAATATTTTGGAACTTGTGTCTGGCTTGCAACTCAAATATCTAAAAAGGCATTAGCACTAGCATCAATACTATGTTGCCATTCTCATTTTACAGATGGAGAGGCTGTGAGTAAGCTAAGAACAAATATCTAAAATTTAGGAAAGCCCAGATACAGCTTCCCAGGCTTTTGACTCCACAGGTGTGCTAAGCACAGGCAATCTCTGCATTCAAGGACACTTGCTCTGTAGTGAATGTACCTAACAGAATTGTTCGCCATCCTGAAATATTGAACTATTTCTGAGTCTCACTACCCAAAACCTGTGTTCAAACAAGCCTTTTTAGAGATAAACAATCAAGTTACTTTCTGCCTTTTTAAATAGTCCTTTTAGACTATTTAATCTCAAACTACAGTGACTGGAAATATTTTTAGAATATGTAAATTGTACTAAAAAATCCACTTACTTTGAAGGCACTGGAAAAAAATCCCACTTTGAAGTAGAAAAAGAGACATGGTAACAAAAATAGCCCCAAATCCTAGAAGTGGTTGATTTCTCTCTTAATTACATTTCTGAGTGATCAAACCAACATATAACTTAAGGGGGACTATCTGAAAGCAAAGATCATTTAGCCTCAGCAATAAACCCCAAATAAATATTTTTATATTTCTTTATTCATACCCTCACATTTCAGTTCAAATTGTGTCTAAACAAGACATGTCCCTGTCAGTTTATGTTCACAGTTCACCCTCATCTTTAACCTTAAATCTAAGCAGAGCTGATAACCTCTCTTTCAAGTCAACATGTATTTTGTTGGATTGATCCAACCCTTCTGCCTTTAATAGAACCCAGCAGCAGCTGGTTTCAAACTGCTTGAAACCTTGGAGATCAAAGTTTGAGAACCCCTGTCATTCTCCCAAAGAATTAAGATCTGTGAAGAATGTATGTACCTCCTCAGGCTCAGATTTCAGAACTACAGCAACTGAATTGAAGAGAAATTGTTTATTAGAGAACCATGCCAAGCATATTCGCTCTGCTGGAGTAGGTATTTTCAATTAAAACAAATAGATACTTTCAACAAAGCTGTACAGCCATCCTCACAACAAATTAATTTGCTAGAGTCTGCAAGGCAACAGGATTCTTCTGAGATAATATTGATGGAAATTGCTCACTACTAGTAGTTTACATACAGAGCATGTGCCTGTGCAGAATAATGTGATATCCTGGATTAGATTCAGATTTTACATATATATGTGAATTGTTCTTTTCCCTTTCTAAACTACCACTCAGTATGTGGAAAACTGGCATAAACCACACACAATAATTTGAGGTTTCTCTTGTCAGCCAGATGCTATTTATCATGCTATCTTTCAGCACTGCTCAATATACCACAGAGTTTTATTAATAATCATTAGGTTGCCCTTCATCATTCTATAGGAAACACCTACTACCTATTTTTATTGCAACCTAACTAACCAAAAATCATGACTGATAGGACCTGAAACAGTCTGATGAAATAAAGAGCATGATCCCATCAAAAGTATTTCAATTAAAAAAATCATAAATTAATCTCTGCAAACAATTCCTGTTTCTCCTATTGGATGCTTTGGAGTCAGGGGAGACATCTGCATTTACATGTTCAACTAGCAAAAAAGGTGTTTCATATTTGCTTTTGCTTTTAAATGAAAAGATACTTTCACCCTAAAGTTAAGAAATTTTCTCCCTCTAAATGCACCTTCTGTTGTATGATGACAACAAATGCAGTTCTTATAGATTTACTGAAGTCCTAGGTGACATATTACACAACCTAGTTAAGACACATAGAAAGTAATGTCAGATTTGCATTTTTCAAATGCCAGATTTATAAATAGCCATTTTTATAAATGGAAAATATTTTTCTTTTCAGCTACCTTCTTCTCTGAATTAAGATACGTATGTGTGTGTGTGTGTACAACTGATCACCCATAATTTGAATTTTCTCTGCCATACACACACACACACCCACACCCCCACCCACAAATGCACACACAGACATGCACTCTAAATCCCACCCTGAATGTGCAGTTCTTCTATCATCACCATTTATTTATCATATAGTCCTGGAAGACCAATCTCTCTTCAAGATAATTCAGATACCATATGCAATCTCCAGTGACAGAAAAAAAAACCCCACTCTAAGAAAACAAACAAAAAAGCCAGTAAAAGCACATTATCCTTTGAGGATCAAAAGCTGCAAGAAAGGAGAACAACTGCATCAAGATTTTGTGTGTTGAGCTTTACTCAGGGCCCTTCTCCCCCTCCTGGATGCTGTGCAGATCCAGTCACCTTAACACAAGAACGGAGTTTCTACATCAGACTCTACAGGATGTGTGAAACACAAGTTCCCTCTTCCAGCACAGGGGATTTTCACAAAAAACCTGCACACACACGTTAGTGGACTTCTCGTCCTCCAGGTATTTCTCCCCCATGAAACAAACACAACTAATGAGTTAGAGCCAGCACATGAAACATCATTTGTAAACACAGGGCCTGGTGTGTTGGCTGCACTGTTCACAGATCAGGCAATCATCAGCAACAAAGTGGATTTAGGTAGAAGTTTAACTTTCTCAGTTAAAGAAAGAAAGCATATGCTGTGGGACACTAGGTCCTGGTATTCTTTACATGATATCTCATGAATTATATTGTTTATTTCTGCTAGGTTTATTGCTGGTTTATTTTTTGTGTTGCTAGTATGCTATGTTGTGACTAAATTTTTTAACTGGCTTCCTTGCTGAGGATCCTTAATAGATAAAAAGCAGCAAAAGCAAATGTTACTTTGGCAGCAAACAATTTATAGCTCAGGATTCTCTACTCAGACACAAACAATGAAATCCTTATTCAGAATATCAGATAGTTCTGAATATCAAAAGTTACCACTTACACTTTTTTTGGTCTGGTGCTATATGATACTCTCCAAATTTTCACAGTATAAGAGCACTAAGTTTAATTTTAATCAATGTAGAATTATTAGTATATGTTAAATATACTTACTACTTTTTAGAGTGATAAAACACATTTAACTGTGAAATGAAATCTTCCTCAGTGTTCTTACCTCCAATTATTTAAGCATACTAGAATTAGGAAACACAACATTACATTTGTTTAATTATTTTCTATAATGCACTTCCTGTACTGATGATATCTAAGAAGTTGCACAAAGGGCAAACAGAAATAAACAAATCTTAGTCAGCTCTGAAATTGCTATGCTAATGGAATATCCTGTCAGACTGTGATGAGAGAACCTCTGATGTTGAACTCTGAGCTTCGATCTCCAACTTGAAGTCCAGCTTCATTATGCAGCAAATCAAGATGCAAACTGAAACAATTTTTTTTTTCTTTGCTGAACACATGAGCTTAATGTCTTTGCAAATCAGACTCTACAGTCATACTGTACACTATCAGATAAATTTCAAGGTAATTCTTTACATTCTACTTTCTAAGTAAAATGTTACTTTCCTATACAAAGTAGATAACTGCCTTAGTACAGTAGTGTGTGTTACAGATATCACTCTTAGGAAGTCTCCCTTTACCAACATTAGTAAGATCTATACCACACATTTCTAAATCAATCTACACTGAAGAACAAACTCATTATTATTGGCTCTTAGTTAGTTCTATGACAAAAAATTGGCTGAAACACTTGTCAATAAACAACATAGTTATAATAGCCTGAGTAGTATACAAAAACTTCCAATTCAGCCATGCTGTCCCTGTTTGCAAAACCATGAAGAGCTTGGTAAACGCTTGAAGCCACAGGTTATTGAAATTTAGAGACGTGTATTGGGTCTGGCTGAGCTGGAGTTCATTTTCCCGTAGCAGCCCTCACAGTGCTGTGCTTTGCACTGACGGCTGGAAAGGTGCTGATAACACTCCCGTGTTTTGGCTGCTGCTGGGCAGGGCTGGCACAGCATCAGCGCTGTCTCCCCAACATTCCCTCCCCACCAAGGGGCTGGGACTGGGCAAGATACACTACAAGAAGTCACCTGTTATGTCCTGTGTGAGACTCATCATGTCACAGTATTTCACATGCAAAAAACATAGACAAGTTGTTGGGCAGGGATGCAAAGCAGTTTACCACTGACTGCAGGCACAGCAGGTTATATAAGGTCAAGCTTCCTATAGGGCTGGTGGAAGGAGGATGAGTCAGAGCCTGAATGAGTCAAAATGTCTGAAGAAGATGGTTTAGTAACAAACTTATGATCTTAGAAGATGCTTGAGGACATTTGTCTTTACATTTTAGGATATTTTTAATAGTAGAAGACCTTAAAACTGAGAGGCTTATACTGCTAAAAGTGGGCACGTGTATGCAGACAAATTTTGTACAAATGTAAATTACAGTATTTTTTTAAAAGCATATACCCAAACTATTTTTCATCACATTAAAGTTACAGCAGTAGAAAAACTGCAGCACTGGATTCCCACAGTTGGGCCTCAGCCTGAAGTAGGGCTGTACAACTGCATAGACATTACAATTAATGTCACCAGAAAAAAATAAAGTAGGTAGAACAGGCAATACAGTAAACTGAGCACTTTAGAAGTGAGAATCCTGTGGCAGGATTCCCCACCTCCACGACTCATGCACACGCACCAAGGTTCTCTGTAGCTTTCTTTGTGAACATGTGCATAAAGAGTTTATATCATCCAGGGGAAACCACTATGTAAACCTGGGGAGAGAGAAAGGAAATAATAATGGCCCACACGTAGCAATGCCATAAACTTTCACGCCGTCACACTTTGGAACATTTTAGTAAAGGAGCAAAGATGGGGAAGCACCGCCCCTCACGTGGGAAGAGGGAAGGTTCGGGAAACCCATTCAGTGTGTGAGTGCCTGGGAAGGGGAGGCAGCGCTGCCACGCAGCCCCAGAGGCTCCCCAGCGCTGCGGCTCCCTGGCTCCGCTGCCCTAATCACGCCGGTTTGATTGTCCCCCCTTCCCGTGCAACGCAGCGGCAGAATATCGGAGCCCTGCAGATGCTGGGAGCTGAAGGCAACAGAAAGAAAAGCTTTGACGTTCTGTCACGGAGATGACAGAGCAAAATGGCCTGCAATAAACAACAGTTTGAGCAGGATAATTTGATGCATTGAGTTCTTAAGCTTTTCCAGACGCTGAACTTAGCTTGGGATGCGAGATAAGGGGACGGCAATTACTTCACTGAATAGAGTATGGTTGTGTGAAACCAAGAAAAAAAGGATCCTTTCTGTGAATGCAGAAGAAATAATCCACATGCTCTCTTTTATTTTATTTTTTTTAAGCCCTTTTTTCAGTCATCAGCTTTTAAGAGGATTCATGTGCAGGTCATATACTCTGCAGACTGAAACAATCAATGTTTCTAATAAATTTTTAGTAATTTTATTTTACCATTGTTGCATTGCCACTGCAAAACAAAACAAAAAATTAAAGCCCAATAAAAACCAGCAAGCCTACATGAAAACGTCTTTTCCTCCTCCACCTTCCAGCAATCAGATTTACGAAAGTAGCTTTCTAACTGCTGCATATGTTTTTAAATCTGTGTAAAGCTCCAGTTTAATACACCATCATGGCAGTTCAGCATCTCTACACACACGAAAGAATATATGAGCAGACTTATGTTTCTCTGGAAATTGGCCCCCATTACTGGCACATAGGCAGACTCACAAGAAAACCACGCTGCTGGAGTACTTTCCATAAATAACAAGATGTTAACCCTTGCCTGTTGGGCCCAGTCTGTTCTTTCTAAGCAGTCATTTAATGATATTCCACATGCAGGGGAGCTGTGGGTAAACATGCATGGAAACTGTCTCTCTGCAATCGAAATGACAGAAAAATTGTGAGCCCCAGATTTACATCACACTTGAAAAAATAATGAGCACCACGGGTAATTTTAGAGCTGAAAATAATTTTTTTTTCAAGTCTAATGGGATTTCATACTCTCCTGCAAATAAATACCCAATAAGGCGGGAACATCTTACTGAATATTTGGGCTGGCCCTTGTGTAATACCCTTGGTATCTAGAATGTTTACTGATGTTTGAATTTTCTCTTGTGATACAGAAATTTAAAGACCATTTCCTTCTCATTTAACATATTAATTTTAATAACACTGCTTATACGACAGTGTGAGTTTAATTTAAAAGACTCTTCAAATATTCTAAGACAAAATGAAAATCATGAGTGCAAACCAATGTTACCACACCTGTTCTCTAAAGAAGCATATAAAATATTTAACCATATATTGTCATAATTCAAAACAAAAAAGGAGACAGACCACAGTCACTTTAATGAATTCAGCAAAATACAACTGACACCAGCTGTTGCCTAAATGGCCAGACCTGGAACACATCAAATCCTTGCAGGAAGTTTTGCAGGACCAGGTAAATATGACAATTTAAAATATCTCTTCCACATTAAAACCACCTAGGAGTACAGTCATAAGAAACAGCTCTGTTTGCAGAACATTGTCATCAGTATGTTGGCTCTCATTAGAGGTCATACTAGTTAAACACTTGCCTACATTTAGGAAGTTGGAAATGGGTAAAATCAAAATACACAACTTCATCTTGAATACACAGACTCCTTGCTTTATGATTACTAAATATTTGGCAATAAACAGTCAACTTAATTGACATGACAATATAATAAATTAATTGGCAATATGTTTTCCAACATGTATTTATAATTAGTAATAACCTACAACTCCTAGTCCCAGTTGTCCTTGAAGAAAAACCCCCTTGTTATTCAGTCTTTGCTGAAGAAGCTTGCCAGAATTTTCAAATTTCAGCACTTGTTTTAAGGTCAAAGTCAGTATCCTAAGGGAAATAAAATATTTCAGACCACTCTGAGAAAAATGGTATTTGAAAATAAATTTCACACTTCATTTGTCAGGAACATCTTGAGGTGTTGTCAACACAAAAAGAATAATTTTCTGGAGATGTTTCTTTCATCACCTCAGTTCCAAATTTCCAGGGATGGAGAAATTACTCGTAAGATTAATATTCTAGTTAAGGCTATGTCCTTTCCTACATATCATTGAAGGAGAAGAACAGGGTCTGCATTCTGTATGGGACGTATACATTCCCACATCTCCCTTTCAGGAACTGCTTGCAAATCAAGTCTTAGAGTGATTTTGCAAAATGGTCAACCATTTATAAATTTTTAATGTTTTCCCTGTACTTTTTAAAATAGTTGAAAAATAAACAAAACCCTTCATATATACTTCAGGCAGTATATATATATATAAAAAAAAATACATAAAGAGATAAGAAACATGGCTACAGCACCCCCCTCCGAGACAATATTTTACTTGAATGGTTGAATGCCAACCTGCAAAATTTATACAGTATATACAAACTTAGGAATTGAGAAATATTTTAGAGCTTTCTTAAGTGACAAATATTCTTAAACAGGTTCTTCAATTTTTTTTGATTTTTTAAATACAAAGAGTAGCTGGACATAAACAGTTTTAAGGAAATGCTCTTTTTACCACTTCATAAAATTTATGGCTCTCAGAGACCGCTTGGTTACCTAAAACTGCTTAATTGTACTAGGGAGCCAAAATCAAGTATTCAAAAGTTACCTAATTCACACCATGACTACCACTTCAGCGTTGAATCTGAATGAGAGAGTTATTTTGGATTTTCTGCTGAGGATTTTCTCTTCCCTAGGTCAAGACAGCAGCAGAGGTAAATGGTGGTGAGTGCTATTAAGATTTTTATTTGCTAAGTATTAAAGACATTATTTAGATATCACTGAAGTTTAAGAGATGAATAAAAACACCATCTCATTTTCTGCCTACTCAGCAGTCAAAAGTTTTCTCCTTTCTGAATGACTGATTCCCTGCCAAATGCCCTTGTGACTCACTTTTATTTTTGTAAGGAAATAAATACCATTTATGAACTTACTTTTTAAGAACTAATTTGTGACTGAAGTTCTTTACATTATCTTTAATTTATAAAATACTACTCCATACATATGCAAATAAATTCTGCAAAAAGCAGGCTTTAGACACCTATAAGAGAGGTATCTGCTCTGAGGCAGTGAGCTAAGGCACTTCTTAGTTTGGTTATCAGTTCCCTGTACTTCAGATCCCTGATGTTAGAGCAGTGCTTCTTCAGTACTTCACAAGTCCTTGGAAAAAACTTGTGAATGCAGAGATGGCTGATGCCAATTAGAAACAGGCATGAGGCCACATGCAGAAGGAGGATGATAAAAACCCAATGGACATAATTCATTGTTCAGTGAATACTGTGCATGCTTTGCAGTACATATGATAGCATGAGATCATGTAAACGTAATTCAAACGTACAAGGGAGCAGGAGTAAAAGCTGTCAGACAACCATGAACTTGGTCTTGCTGATTCAGGGAATCAGATCTTGTAGAATGTACAAAACCCAGCAGAGGCGATGAACTTGCTGCACCAATGAACACCTGAGTCAGGCATGTGGTGTCAGGGCTCTTTTTGCACATCTCTCATAGAATGGAGATTCACTAGACCTTGGAGGCTACTCATTCAAGTGGAAGCTTGGTGAAACAGTGGGAAGTTGCAAAAACTGGCCAGCCAAGCTTGCTTGAAGAGGAAGAATCTGGGGTATTGGACTATGCTTAAAAGGAGAAAAAAGCCTACATGCTACAACTGCATCTTACACCTCAAGGCGCCAAAAAGACTTAGAAAGAACGCATGCGAACTACAAGAAATAAATGAAGTTTATGCAAGGGAGAGGAAGAGTGGATCGTACTTTCTTGGCAAAGGTGTATAACCTATCTGTAGGATCACACACAGACAAAAGCAACAGGCAAAAAATAGACTAGATAAGGACATACTCCATGAGAGGAAGAGCAACGAATATGTAGGGGGAGAAACTCTGAGTTCAATAATG
Organism: Pomatostomus ruficeps; assembly: GCA_013400735.1. NCBI lineage: Eukaryota > Metazoa > Chordata > Aves > Passeriformes > Timaliidae > Pomatostomus > Pomatostomus ruficeps. The sequence continues at coordinate 17,292 of VYZT01010388.1, forward strand.
TGATTCTTCACCCAGGAGTGGCAGAGGAAATGAAGTTGTGAAATAGAGGCTGCCATTTATTACTTTGCCTGGGCTTGTAGAGTACTTACATAAAGAGTCTGGCATTTGGAACCTTTACAATGTCCATGTGCTTGTTAGATTAAAAGATTGACCAGCCCTGAAGAAACAAGTTTTAATAAGAAGCAGCCACAAAGTTGTGCAACCTGAGTGCTCCTGAGCAAGTAATTTAATGCATGACAACACATGTGACATAGTTTTAGTAAGAAATGTATGTTTGTGTTTATATTTGATGTCTACATAGATGTACTGGAGAAGCAAAAGAGAAAAGACATGTTTCTCTTGGCCAAATTCATTGTATATAAGAGCAATTCCTTGTATTTGGTATTTTTTCCTACAAGCTCTCCTGGTGCAATTCCAGGCCTCCATTTAAGAATATTATTTCTGTTACTCTTTCTTACTAGAAATCACACATAATCTGCTTTTACCTCCACTTGCTGATATCTTTTCATCCATTTTCTGCTAAAAGCTCTGACACTCCAAAAGCTTTTTGTACACCCCTAATCATATTATCTGTTTTCTTCCTTCTCCCAAAGTCATTGTTTTGTTTCTTCTCTTCCAGGGAAGCACCAATACAAAAATACTGAAATAAAGAACAGAACTGATAGAAGATGTAAGCAAGGCACAATCTGGGGGAAAGTGGACCAAATGGCACATCAGGGAAAAACACAAGCTTTCCTCCAAGCACTCATCTTTAAGTCATGAAGGTGTTAATAACTGCTATCAATCAGGTCTTTCCTCTACAGGCAACTACAGAGGTGAGATATTTATCTGTTAATTAGGTATCAGTACTTCAATATGTTCTACCTCTTCCCTTCCAATTCTGACTGAAATAACAGCATTCTGTCCTCCAAAGCATAAGAAATCCCTTTACATGATCAGATACCACGTTCAAAATTTACTTGTGATATAGAAAGGTCTGCGCAGAAAAATGTCATCACATCACATGTGCAGAACACGAATGCTTGCCCAGCTATGACCCCTATCAATATCATACACATGCTGGCAAGACCCTTGCTTTAACCATTTCTCTTTCACTCGATTGGGAGCTAGTTATTGTAATTGCTTGTTTTGCAATTTGTAACTGTTTTTGTAATTACTTGTGGCTCTCCTTTGGTTAACCTTCCAGCTTTACATAAATCATTTTTCCTAGGATCATGATGCTTTTCATTCCACATCCAGTGAGACATTAGCTATGCTGGCACCTGAAGTGTCCCACAATAGACTTAAGTGACAATGGAAGACACGTCTTGCAAAGAGGTTTGCACTGCTTTTTGATCTCTCTGAATAAATCTGTAATGGCTGTAACTCCATGATAAAAAGAGCCCACGAGCAATTAAAATTTAATTTTATTTCATTTTCACTCAGAGGGAGTATTCACCCAACTTTTGTACTATAAGCACCTTGTACAGCTGTATGATAAGTTGGGAGAGTTAAGCATAGCAAAGCAAACAAAAATTTCCTCCCACAGTTGCCTGCTAGACCCAGATCTATTGTCAGCACCATGATATAAAAAACTTTTTGTCTGCTTACCCCTTTTTCAGCACCCAGTTTTTTGCCACAATACCAAATAAAACAGTACTGCAAGGAGAGGACCACTCTGCTAGGGAGGAAAGCTTTGAGGAAACTGGGTGATACATTAGCTGTAAATAGATGAAGCTGAGTATAATGTGAACTACTTACCTAATTACAAATTCAGGCTGATTTATCATGCAAGTTTCACCTCTGTCACTCTCCTTGTTGCTAGCAAACTTCTGCACTACTGCAACTGCAAGGGAAGCTTCAGCAGCCCTTATCCCATCAACCCATATACATTTTGGAAAGGACCCTCACATGAGCCTGGCCATGACAGTTTTTGGGGCCTTATTATGATATAGTAAATTTTGGAGGAAGAGAACACAACCTAATTAGTTCAGTGTTTACCCTGATGGACAAGGAAGATGGAAACAATTTTCTTCCTAAGATGTCTTTCTCCATAAGTTATTGTCGTGGTTTTGATCTTGGCTAAGTGCCAGGCACTCAGGGCAGCCGCTCACTCGTTCCCTCCCCTGCCACAGCTGGGCAGAGGAGGAAAGGAGAGGGGGGAATAAAAACCCGAGGGAATTAACTCAGAGGTCTATGAGTTGAGATAAGGAACCGGGAGAAAATGCTCCAAGGACAAACCAGGCTCAGCTTAAAGTTGCAAAGTGAAAATTTATTACTACCTGAGTTAGAAGGAGGATATGAGAAATAAACTAAACTTTTAAAAGACACCCTTCTTTTCACTCCCCACCCCTCCCTCCCTCCCACCAACAGTGCAACAGGGGCAGGGTGTGGGGGTTCGGGTCAGTCCGTTTCCAGGATCTTCTTCCCCTGCTTAGGGAGAGGGGTTTTTTCCTCTGCTTTTGCCGTGGGGTCCCTCCCACGAAAGACAGTTCTCTGTGAACCTCTGTGGCGTGGTTTTTCTTGTCCATGGAATGCAGTCCTCCAAGGACAAACTGCTCCAGCATGGGAGCAGGGGGCCCCTCTCTCTCCAACCGGGTCTCCCACCTGGACTGCAGTTTCCTCCGACANGGACTGCGGGTGGATCTGCATCCCTCATGGACCCCATGGACTGCAGGGGGGACACCCCGCCTCACCATGGACTCACCATGGCCTGCAGAGGAAATCTCAGCTCCAGAGCGTGGGGCACCTCCCCTCCCTCCTTCTCCACTGCCCTCGGTGTCTCCATGTTGTGTTCCCTCACATGTTCTCACATCCTCCTCCTTCTCTAACTAAAAGCAGCTGTGTGCACATTTTGTTTTGATTTTTTCTTAAATATGTCATCACAGAGGCGTAACTAACCTTTCTAATTGGCCCAAACATGGCCAGTAACATGTCCATCATCTTCAGAGCCATCAGAGATTGGCCCTGCTGGAAATGGTGAAGAATTCCAGAAACTTCTCACAGGAGCCATCTTTATGGCCCCCTCCCCGCTACTAAAACCACAACAGTTATAAACAAATAATGTTCACTTCCACTATGGAATACTGTATTTTAGTTGGTTTTGCTTGTTAGTTTTGTTTAGAACTGAAAGTACAGAAAATGCTACTTTTTGTTAAGTACAGGGCTTTCCTTTTTATTTTTAACTTTCATGAAGCATTCCACTAAAACATCTGTTTGTGCATACTTTCACCAAAAACATTATCACAGTTTTCAAAGCCCTGGAGGAGATTTGTATACTCTCTGTGTTAATAAGGACATCCTGTGACCACTGATCAGCCTTGCTGCAATTGAAATGATAATATTTATTTTAGATTTAGTTCTTACTGGTCAGAAGATACTTGCTGCTGAAAAAGCATTGCAATTTGTATCAATGTTATAGTAATTTCTAATTAAAATACTTGTTTTTATTTTATTAAAATAAACACAACAACCGAACAAGCACTTGGTGTCTCACTCTATTTCTTCTACAAGCAGCTTTTTTTGCCCAAATTCTTTAATGCTCTGTCAATGCAGCGATGTGTTTTTCCCCACTAACAGTAATCATCATGAACTACCACATTTTAATTGTTTATGCATGTGTTTAATTTAATTTATATCACCATTTACCTCCTTGCTGAAATCACACAAGTCTTTCAAAGCTGCAGCCACCTAATACCAATCTAATAATCAAAAGTGCTCTATCAGACTTTTGTATTTAAAGGGTTTAAAGATAACTGCCATAATGTCCTATTAGACACAATGGCATGATTTCAAGGCTGTCCTATCAACTTCATCCTGACAGCTTTTCTATTTCCCACAGCTGCCTTGCTCATTTATTCCTTAGTGCCCAGCAATAAAAGTATAAATCCAGGTAATGAAAACAGTCAAGCTGCTCATAAAATGTCATATTACTCTGAGACTGCACATCGCTTCCCAAATAGTATCCTGTCAGTCACATGCTCATTCTTTAAGTGACGGAAGCACTGGCCTGAAACATGCTTGGAAAAAAAATCCACTCTAAAACAAACACAAAGCCATCGCCAGTAAAATTTAGAAATTTTTCCCTTAATCCCATATTTACAAGTCATTCAATACTATTTAAAAATTAATTTTTAAACCAGCCATATACAAAATGGAGGGAAGTAAAGGTGACGAGACATCACTGTGCTTATTATGTCACTGACAAATCAATAACTGAGATGTGTGGATATGGAGATACAGTTCTTTTTTTTTTAGGACTATGATGGATGGAGTATGTGACACTAATAAATGTCAGTGCATTCCTTCAATAGAAATTTATGCTGTCAACAGCAAAGTTTTAAAGTGCTAGGTTTGGTTTTTTTTTTTTTTTATCTTCAGGAAAGTGGAGTTAACAAGTTTGTAACTGCTGTGACTAATCTGTAAGCTGGTGATTAACGTCCATATTTAATATCTACAATATTCCTGAAAAGATTTAACTCATCATACTTATTTTGAACTTGCAGCTTTAGTGTTGAATATAGCCTCTAAAAGATTAACTTACATCTCTCCAAAAGACATAAATCTGGTGACACATGAAGCCACTCAGAGAACTTGCAAGATTCATGAGCAATTCCTGAAAGACCTCAACTGGCCAGTATAATACTTCATTTTTCATTAGAGAAACATGCTCACCCTTAAGTAGGTTTGGGGAATGGTGCACCTACTGGAAAGTGAGTAACTCAGGAACCAAAAGTGACCCCTCTGCACCCCTAACACAGTCACAGTTTTACACCGACTGGCATTGTACAGATTTTGGCTTGCTGGTTTATTTTACAAATTGAACATGTTAAGGAATGTAAAAGCACCTCGATGTGAAGACCAGTTTTCCAACTAACCTCACACAACTGAGATTCACTTTCATAATGTACACAGGTAAAACAAAAAATAAAGACTGAAAAGAATCCAAATCATCATTTGAGAACACTGAGAAGCTTCAGAGACATAACTGGAATGATGATTCTATTTTGTCCAGCCTGTAAATCTGCAAAAATATTCCTATAGTCACTGTTCTCTATGAAGCTCTGATGTTCCCAGGGTATGTACACACACCTATTATAGGAAAAATTAACACAGCTGTTTTTAACTTCAAATCTTTCTAAATTCTTGCTTATGGGACTTACATATTGTACATTAGAATACACACAATATACTCTCCTTTTTATGGCAATAAAATCTATACTTCTGGAATGCCTTCTTTTGCAGACTTGATTTCTCACCATTAACGCTGCATTAATTAACATCTCTCACATTTATACAATTAAAACAAACGCTCTTAAGCCAGTAGACTCTTTTGCAGCACAGCAGCCATGCTGGCCATCCTGGAAAGAGATCAGCAAATACTCTAAATTCCACCTCAATGCTCTAACATGACACAATTTTACTGCAGAACAAGAGGAAACGGGCCATAAAAGCAGGCTTATGGCTGAGGCAATGAAACATGCCACTGCCATTGAAGTAAAACAACTTTAATGGTAAAATCAGTATATGGAAACTTGGTAACTGTGATCCTAGTAGCAACAAGAAAATCAAGGCTGTAGATGTAGTCACAAGAGAAGCTGGAGCAGCTGCTTTTTCAGACAGAGACAGGGAGCTCACCTTGACAGCTAAAGGAAACAGTCACCTATATGGTTATTTAAAGAATCAAGAAGTAGTCTTAAAAATGAAGAGCTGTTACAGAAAATGGATATAAGTATGTATCTTTCATTCATCAAATTCCAACATCCTCATCAACTAAAGCTTTAGCAACACCAAAACACAGACTTAGGAACTTATTCCCAAGGATCTTTACATGCTTAATTGTTTCTTAAAAGCCTCATCTTCAACACAGATCAGAAAGGATGAAGGAAACAAAACACTTTTCAGGGTCTTAAAATTCATGTTACAGATGGTACAATTCTCCTCCTTTATTTTCAGTTTAATCCAACATTTCCAAGCAGTGCCTATGGAGTATGAAGGACCCACAAGGCATCACTTAGCAGTCATGTGAACAGAAGTATTTAAGAGTCAAGTGTCTCTGCATGTGGTACAAAGGAGGCCCAAATAAAAAAAAAAAATATTTTTTTCCTTAAGGTCTGACTATTATCAGGACTCCTTAGAGTGGGCTTTGTATACTATCTTGCACGGGTTTCAGATGACATTTAAATGTTCTGCAGGATTAAAAAAGAAAACAGAAATATTATTCTGAGAAACACACATGACTAAAATGATCATTGTGAAATGTAACTGAGTGGCTTCACGGGAGCTGAGTTACCTCATGGTCACCAAATTCTTTTATTTATGAACACAAAAACTAGGCTTTGGTGATGACCTTGGCCCATTTTTCTTCATTAATCAAACTTTATTGCTTCAAATCCAAAGAACAGAGCAGTTTGTCATTCAAGCCAAGAGTAAAATATACACACATATACATTAAGCATGTAATAGGTATGCCTGATAACCTTCCAAATTATCCATATTTTAAAATAATTACTGTTCCATGAAAGAGTCCTTTGACCACTAACATGAAAACAAGGCCCAGAATTGAAATTTACCATTGCAAACAGCTTACAAAAATTTTTTTTCTCTCTTTTCCCTTTTTTCTACAAACCCTAGATCTACTATAAAAACCACTGGGACCTGGACAAGCTTGAGAAGTGGGGCCCGTGAACACCTCATGAGGTTTAAGCAAATCAAGCACAATGCACCTGGGTCAGCACAGCCCCTGGTATCAGCACAGGCTGGAGGATGAACAGATCGAGAGCAGCCCTGCTGAGAAGGATTTGAGGATGCTGCTGGATGAAAAGCTCAACATGACCCAGCAAGGTGCACTTGCAGCCCAGAAAGCCAAACCATTCTGTGGTTCTGTGGTTCAAACTGCTAAATATTTGGCATACAGTGAGCGAGCATGGATCTCCCAATACATGAGGCAATTTACAGAAGACCAGAGGGCTAGGGCAAGGGCTTTTTTCGGGACAGTATTTAAACAAAAAAGAACAAGCTCATAGTTGGAGGGAAACCAGGTAGGAATATGAGTAAACAATTTCCACTGCACTCTCCCTCAATCTGCTGTAAATTAACCCAATTAGTTTAAGAATATTTTCCCCCTCAATTCAAACACTTCCCTAGATCAAAATCAAAAACATTTATTAACTGATGCTTCCAACTGTGACAGAAATTACAGTCATTTTTGTAGTAGAGATGGTGTAAAAATGCAATCTAAAAATATGATTAAAAGCTCAAAAGATGAGTAACCCGAGTTCATCTTGGAAATGGCTGTTTGGATACTGCTAAAGAAATGCATTTGGAGTTAATTAGTTTGCTTTTTATCTGTTCCTCAATTAAGAACTTCCTACTCTCCCTTAATCATGAAACAGCCATTAAATTTAACAGACCTGTCTGGATGACCTTACACGAGGGGAATAAATTAATTGAACAGATTTTCTTAGAAATATGAGAATCGTTTTATGAAAATAATGGTACTAGTAATGTTCTGATCCTTCTAGACTTTGAATCATATCAAATCAATTCCATATATAACCTTTTAAATTCTTCCTGTAACTCTCATAAAATAAGTATTTTGGAACACTGTTTATTCAGGTATTTCCTGAGAGTATATTAATTCTTTTCACCCTTTACAAAAAAGAAAAAAACATGAAAAAGGTGCCAATTCCTAACAAGTGAGAGAGCACACATGGGTAAATCATGTAATATTTCAGTCATTAACACTACATCACAAAGAATTAGAATAATGGGAAAAAAAACTCCAGAAGATGTGATTAGAACACATTTCTACATACAAAACAAGGACTCATCCTCTCAGTGTCGTTACTTTAAATCCTGCTGGAATCCTGTGTTGGAATGTGGAGGTTTTTGTCCAAGAAAAATCTTCATGTGTTAGAGCAATTCCTTTAGTGTTTCCCCCTTCAGAAAGTCATTTCAAGCTCCTGTGCTCTACTTTCTTCACATGTGAATATGGCAGTAATGAACTAGGGAGAGCTACAAAGCTGTACAGTGAAGTTCACAGACAATAGCTCTTTCTGATGCATTCTAGAAATACTTCTTCTCTCAAAGGGCAGACAAACCATGACAGTAGATCTGTTGTGCCATCTTCATTCACCCCACAATTAATTCACTCAACTAGCAGCTGAAATGCCCTGCTTAAACTTTAGTATTAAGTTAAAAAACATCAATCTTTTTTAAAGAAAGAGGTCATATTTTTCAGATCTTAAAAAAAACCCCAAAACCACACAATCTTGCCATATTCTCGGTTTGTCAAAAATAATGAAAATACACTGCCATAAACATAGAATCGTATTCCCACTCACGCTATGAGGATTGGTGGTAATAGGGAAAAAAAAAAGTACAGACATCCTAAACAAAGCCTACAGCTACTTTACACAACAGGTAGGCAAGGAGAATCTTAGATGCAGAAGCCTACCTCAGGAGGCCCAAACTGGCTGAGACACATCAGAGTGGATATGTGAGAAAAATTATTTTACACATATTTAGTGAACAAAACACAGGCCTTAAGATGTCCATTAGCCACTTCTACACTTTTAAGATTTGCTCAGAATGAAGCTTTGTCCATCATACAGCAGCAGAAAGGCTAGTTCTCACTAATTTAATACAGCAACAAAATTAACTTGCAAGCACACAGCTTAATATAATGATACTTTGCACCCCAAAGAAAGAAGTCTTCTAGGGCCATCATGAACCAAATTTGATAGTGCTGTAAAATAAGATTATCTTTACATGTCCCCTAGAAGAAACAGGATACTAAACACAGATGAGAAAGGAACACCTTTTTAAGACTGGAGTGAAACAATAGAGGAATGTGTCAAGATTTTTAATCTAGATGCCTGACCTCAAGGCTAATTGAGAGTTCCTGCCATCTGTACTCTCAGCCCCATATTATACAGACAACAAAAATAACAATCAAAAGACAACAATTGTAAAAAGGCATGTTATTCTGACTTGCAAATTTCACCCATTAAGCGACTGCCCCTGTTGATGCTGCAAATAAAAAAACAATACCATTCTTCACCTCAGAAAAAAATCATGATTTCATGAAGCTGCAAATGCAGCTGTGCCAGGCATAAGAGCTATACTGCATTTGCCCGAAGGTTACAAAAGAACAGCTTCAATAGTTTCCTTGGCTCGTTTTACGGCAGTTCAGTACTGCTGACTATCAAAATAATTCCTGAAAGTATATGATAAAAATGAGCTGAGATTTAACTGTTCTTAATAAATTCACTTTTCCTGAACTTAACTGCAGTGTGGAAGCCTGATTTTGACTGTTCCAGCACCACCTCTCTTACCAATTCAATCAATCCTTTTTATTTAGAAAAATTATTTTCATTATGTGATTGTTCCAGTCCCTTGCACTTGATATATCTACTGCTGTAGCGCTCCTCATGTTGACATCTATTGACAAAGAATATGGAAGAACTGAGTTAAGACCTTAGGATGATAACTTTTTGTAGTCAGAGCAAGACCTTAAGATAAGAGAAGTGCAAATCTGACTCAGCTCTCATGGTTCAAATCATCTTGGGCAGCAGAACAGCACTGAGTAACCAGTGGCTGTCTGAGCTCTAAGCCAATATAACTTCTAAGAAACATGATTTAAAGGACATTAATACCATCATACTACCATACCATTAATAATCATCTTCATTCAAAATCCCCCTGTGTAGGGTATTACTGGTATTATTTTAAACAAACACACAATACCCTGGATACACCTGGACTCAAATCCCAACGCTTCTACAGAATTCACCTCGTTTTTTAGTGTTAGCAGAAAAAACCCTGACCGAATTAACAGGGAAGAAAAGCTGATGAATTTGCTTCGTTCTTGGGCCTTGCAAGAACTGGATGGATAAAAAAAGTAAGCCCCTCCCTTCTTTTTTAGGTGGATGCAGACAGCAACAAATACAGACTGTTAATGCAGGAACCAAAGCAGCAAGGATGGCAAGAAATTTGCTCAAGTCTTTTTAGAGATACCAGTGCTGGAGACACAAGTGAGGCTGCAGACTCCTTGAAGCCCAGAAGTACATTTTTGAAAGCAATCTTCTGGTACAGGGTTTTGTTTAGTATTCTGGCTCCTTCTTTCTGTTGCCTCACTTCCTTCTTCCTCCTCTTCTCTCTTATCCTCTACTCCAGCAGGATACGAAGTTTTCAAGGTGAGGTAGATGAAAGAGATGGGAATTGTAAGGGAAGACTCTCAGCTTCCAGCAGAGAGAACTGTGGGATTCTCACTCTCACTGCTCTCCTGCAAGCAGTGCAGGACACCAAAAGATTGAGCTGTGTTAGCATTATCACGCTTCTGTGTATTAATTGTGGAGATACAGGGGAAAGGAGTGTATATCTGTAATATATATTCAAGGACAGGTCCCTCCTTCACCTCCTTTTAAACGTTTCTCATGTGTGCTGCTTAAAAGTCTCTTTTGGAACCCAAGTAAAGCACTGATTGTCCTAAACAATCACCCTAAACATTCACCTTTACAGCTTCAGAAATTGGCAAGTGTAAGAGAACACACCTAAGATAAAACATGTGGTTTCTACTCCAAAGAAAGAGAAAAGATAAATCCAGCCAAGCTGTTTCCATATTTTTCAATACTATTTAAATAACAGACCTGTTTTCTAGGCCTGTACATCTCCTCCAATGCACATGTTAGTACCATTTCCAAACTGGGGGGAAGACTATTTAGAAACTGCATTCGCTACCACCAACCCCCCATTTGAAAGTTTATTTCTTTGACCCAATGCCAACACGATAATTTCACATAAAACAGGAGTGTAGGAGGGTATTATTGGCACTAAAGCATGGGAATAACCTGCGGGAGGAAAAGCATTTCTCTTATTCCTTCCTTAAGCATAACTTCTGAAAATAAAACAGGGGGAATTTGGACAGAAGAAATGTCTGTTTTAGCACAAAAAGGCAGAAGATAAGGTTAGATAAGAAGTAAAATATGGGAGGAGTAAAACGTTGACAAGAGATTACCTGGAAACTGAATTCAAAGCAAGAAATGTATCCAAAAGAAAGATTAATTTTTTT
>VYZT01010407.1:1179-26016 GCA_013400735.1 Pomatostomus ruficeps
CCCCACAGGCTATTGGTGGTGCTGCTGACTGGTTTTTATGCAGGATTTATGCATCTGGAACATTTACTTAGGAGGCAGGAGACCCAGGTTTACTGTTGGCCTCAGTTGAGATGACGCTTTTAAAAAATGAGTCTTGGCTCTCCTGGTCAGTCAGTTGTTGAAGGCTGAGCAAAGGCATGACTAAATTTCATTAAAATGTCTGAGCCATAGTTCATAAAAGTCAGAAGTGAAAACAGATGATCGTGAGGCTGGGGAAAAAATGCTAGGTGTCATTGATCTGAAAAATTAAAAGATAGTACAGGTTATTATATATTCTCAGACATTAGCTATTCGGGATTACACTTCCATCTGCAACCATGGTGAAACTTTTACCCCCTTCCTCTTACCAGCTGGCCACATTTGTAGTCTTTCCCACTGCTACAACCCTAATTTTTCTTTTGGAGAGCATGAACTTTTCAGGTGTGGCTCCTCATTAGCAACTCCTTATCTTGTCTGGCAGCAGCTGCGGATGTGCTTTTATCCCCATTTGGTGTATCTGTCAGAGGAACACTGGAGTGGGAGTAAACCTGGTTCATGCTGTCTCTAGCTCTGCTCTGCTGGTACTTTGCATTCCAGAGAATTTGCTTGCTACACTTGCAGGAAACTCACTGTCACTTCAGCTTTATATATTAACTCCTGCATTATGTTTTCAACCAGTTCAGCAAGTTAAACTTAGTAACTAGATCAATGAGAAACTTACGCTTTTGCTATATCAAGTAAGCATTGAAAGGAACATAAGGATTACCACACTGAGTTAGACTTGGGCAACATCTCATTTGGAAAAAAAGAAAAGGGTTTTCAGCAACAGCCATGTTGTAGATACCTATGGATAACCTATTGAAACAGAAACTTCCCTTTTAAGATCAGGAGACATAAAACCTCATAACTAGAAGACAACCTCTTCTTATTTAATTCATGTTCCTCCCTGGGATCTGTGAGCGATGAGAACTACTCTAGCCCTCCCCTTAAGAAGTGAAATCAAAGGGCTAAATATGTCCCTAAATATGATGTTGGAGTGTTGAAAACACACGATGGAGTACAAATGAAACAAACTGTAACTTTCACAAAGGAAAATAGCCAATTAATACTATGCTATAAGATAAAAATATTGCTTTGTATTGTGTAACTTGTGGCACTATTTTAACCTTTCTACAAGTAAGTAGATGTATAATAGGTAACTTCATTCATGTTTACATTTTTTGCTTTAAAAGCAGAAAACGAATATAAAAATGGGTCATATTGATTACTAAACAAACATATATTTGCTTTGAGGGAAAAAGGAATAAAATAGGGCTTCAAGTTAAGGTTGTGTTTTCCTGAATTATGAAATAAAAATCTATATTTTTAATTACTGTTTAGAAAAACATAAGAAGCTGAACTGACAACAAAACACTTATTAATATCTTTACTTTTCCTTACTACAGAAGAGCATAATTGGCAACACTGTAGATCTTCTGCTATTGTACCACCATTCTACAACTGACACGAGAAAAAACCTGGCAAAAGTGTCTTCATTACAGCTACTGAACTAAAGATGATCACAGCTTTTAATCACATTCACATGGACATTCACATGGATGCAAACTAAAGGAACAGTAGTGAAAAAGTATAAATTTATTACCTCTATTCTATCTGCTCTCACAAAAAATTAATGTGCAACACAAAATACACATTTTCTTGAAATCCTCTGGTCTCTCTTTTTTTTCCTATATGCTTGTTTCTTTAACACAATATAGAGATCTTTCATCTCTTCGCTCAAGTTTGCAGGAAACAACTTCAAAAATGCAACCCATACTCTGACATCCCAGCAGTGTGTCAGAGTTTCATCGAGATCCTCATTAAGAGAGCAAGTGCCACTGTAAGTTGATTTGTTGATTTACATGATAGTGTGCCATTACTGTGAGAAATTTGGAGGGGGAAGCTGTTGTCCTAGTTGGTGAAAACATCTACAAAACTTGGAATTATGATGAAAAAAACACCACCTTGTTATTCTTGAAATCCCTTCTCAAGTCACCTTCCAGATCGAATGCTGAATTCCAGCCAGAGAGCAGCTAAACAGGTGGGGACATGCAAATGTAGCAGCTGGCCAGCCACTGCACTTATATATGTTTCCGGTTCCTTTCCTCTTTGCTTTTTTCTTCCTTCTTTTTTTTTTTTTCTTTTCTTTTTCTTCCTTTTTTTTTTTCTTTTTTTTTTTTTAATATTTTAGCTTTTGGGGGACTATACTTTTTGTCCCCCAGGCATCAGCTTTTATTAATAGAACTGTGCAGGTTTGAAAAACAGGGCCCTTACCATTTCTATAAACTGCATGGGAATTCCTTGGGGGGTCTCCTAAGTAATGGCTCAGCTAGATCTTGCTTAGCTAATGAGTTCTTTCCAGCTTATGGACCAGCACATCTATCTCGGTGTTTCCCTATTAGTTTAAGGCTGTGCATGAGAAGCCATCAAGCATAATAAGAGAGCTGCTGAGGATTGCAGGTTCCAAGCTGTTCTGCTGAGATCTCACTTCTGAGTGCACCCCACAAGGGGCTTGAATCACTCTCTCTCTTACATCCAAAAATATTGGAATGAGGAGGGAGCTTCTTGTACCCTTGTTGCACACATTTGTCTGGAATCTGCCCCTTCTTTGTTGTAAACCACTTCTGGGGATGATCCCCCTCTTGGGGGAGAGACAGCAATGTAATACATTCAGTGTTTTTACTATTCGTGCCCCTTTTTATCTTACAAATTATTTACCCTTTCCTTTAAAGGTTTTGTAATAAGGCAGGCAGAACATTAGAATCCAGTTAAAGATGATCCTAAACTCTTTCTTTCAACAGAAGCATTTCCATTGGCTCTAATTATTAATTCAAACACTAATGCATAGGGGTGTGTGGGAGGAATAATGAAAAGCAAGGCTATTCACAGATTTCACTTTAATATGCTATAGATTTCCATGGATTTTACTACTCCTCTCTATAATTTTTTTTACCAGTTTGAAAACCTTCATAGGCTTCACTTCAAATATATTTATGGTGGCCCTTCTGCTGACCCCAAGCAGGTTAATCTGGTGATGCATATTACATAATGTGATTAAAGAAGGTAAAATTGGGCTAATAAGGTACAATGTGTGGAGTTCTTTAGTGGCTTTGATGTGTATCTTTCAATTTTCAGTCTTGCCTGCTAAAAGCAATAAAAACCCCCTCAGTTCCAGCAGTGCTTGTACTCCTGGTTTCACATTGCTATGTTATTCTAGTCTGACATGTACTGTACCTATCTTGTTTCTCACAGGCGTGTCCCTTTGGTCTTTTCAAAGTTACGAATACTTGAGACACTCCTACAAATTACCGTGCTGATTAAAAGTCCTTGATCATATCATCTTCTAGCTTTTAAATGCACTGTCAAACAATAGAATCAGAAATATGGGGCTGCTGCAGTTATTTCATATTAATGCTTCAAGTTCAAACAAAGTGTCAAGATGACTAAGTACAAGGGATTTTCAGAATGCTTTAATGTTGCTTCATTTCAAATCACTTCATAAGCAGCTTGATAATGAGCTCAATAAATTCTACTGGAGAAAAAAATGCTACTAAAAAAAAAAAGTAGGTTGCTATTTTATAATTAGCCCTCTGGGCTTGTGGGAAGGAGTCTTTCTTCCTGTTTGAAATCCACTTTGTTAGTGCTGTGATGTGGAGATGGTTAAATGAGTATGAAATATTGTAATTAAGTACATCACAAGTTGTTTATCTTATCAGCAGTGTTTTTCTTTAAAGGATGGCTTGGTGACCACTGATGTATCATCACAATTTTTCACTTCTTTGTCAGTTTAATGCTCCGAGGTTTACCAAACACTGCAGAAGACAGCAAACAAACAAAATGGAAGCCTAGTAGTTCTTTTTTTTTTAAGGAGCAGGTATTTTTCCTTTTAATCCGAGCTGTTTAATCACCAGATAAAGTGAGTTTCTGAAACTTCCTCTAGATCTGATGAAAGAGTTGTCCGTGGACGTGTTGAGGCTGTGTGGTGGGTCTTTGTACACCCTGCTGAGCAGCCCTGCCTTTGTTCATGACAGAAGTAGAAAATCAGTTTGACTGTTGGAAAAAAGAACCAGCTTATTATTGATGGAAAGCTGAGCCACTGGACTCCCCCTTGCTCTCTGCTGTTATTCTAAAGGCTTCCTAGAATGATAATCTTCTGACCTCCTGAATTTCTTACATTAACTCAGCCAGGTAGGATTGATGAGCCCATAACATTGTTGTTTATAATGACAGTGTGTTTCATGCAAGGCTCTCTTGAAAAGTTTCTCTGAGGGCCACATCCTGCCTCTGTAGTTCAGTCAAGTGGTTAAGATTGCTTCTGTGGTTTACGTGGACTTTACACAACTTAGTTCTTTTAAGTCTGGGCACCAGTTTGCCTGTGCATATGTCCCTAGTGTTTTGTTGAATTTACTCACAGCTATTCTGATTTCACAGACATCTTCTTTACAATGGGCAATAAGATACAATGCTGAGCACCTCAAGCTTTTGCCAAATAGCTTCCCACCCAATTTTGAGACTCATAAAATGCATCAGCATGGCTCTGCACTTGGGCTAATTTGTACTTCTGAAAGGCAGCTCCCTGTCTCTGCCCACTGCTGAACTCAGCTATTTACTCAGGGTTATCTGACTTAGGGTTGGATTTCTGGCAGTGCTGTCCTAAAATATTGGGACATCTTTCTTAATGTGATTAATAATTTGTGAAGCATGGCTTACTGCTACAGGAGCTACAGTCCCAGTTCACAATTATATCACATTTATCCATATGTCTACTCATTTTATTCTTCGTATTAATTTTAAAAAATTTGCTAACTAAAGATTTCAGACTGGTGTAAGATTCACACATTCATCCTTATGGCATTTTTTATTCCTTTGGTAGCAAGTCAGTTTTAATTTTAACTTTTGAGCAGAGTTTATAATTCACGAATATGGTATTCTTTTAGAACTTGGCTTCATAGTGCTGGGTCTCAGAGATTTGTTACTGTTTATTTTACCACTCTCTTCTAAAACTTCTCCTATTGACAATTAAGTTAAATATAGTATCTCCCAAATATAGGTTACTCTCCAATATGAAGACAAACACTAGGAATTTATTTAGTATTTCTGCTACAACTTTGCCTTCCTTGGGGACTCTTTGCACCTTGACCTCATCTGTCATCCTACTGACAAGCTTTCTGTTTTAAACATGTTTAATGAAAATATTTATTATTAGTTTTCTGCCTCTACCTGGAGTCTCCTGTTATTTTGTCCTGATTGTTGTGTGATGATTTTAAATTAAACTTTCCAAATCTTATGCTCCTTTTTTTTTTCATGTATTTTCCTTATTTAGGCTTTTTTTTCCCACAAGCTGTGTTTTAAATTCTACTGTCTTTGTTCACTTCATCTTTTTTTTTCTGTCAGCATTTTTTATCCTGTTTTAAAAATTCTTATCTTTTTGTAAGCAGTATGCAGTTACTCTAAGTATCAAACCCAATGGCTTTAAGCAGTTCCCACCCACATAAATTATTTAACATTTTTACATTCCTTTTAATCCTCTTAATATATTGTTTTGATAAACTCATCTTGTCTAAAGACAGATATTACTAAAACACATAAATTTTTTTGTTTCTCATTCTTACAAAGATACTGAATTAGAGTAAATAACATTTATTAAGGAAGCATTGTCCTTAATTTACATCTTCATATAGGTTCTGCACAGTGTTTAGGTTAAATCAGTAACTTCCTCTTGTCTCCCCTTCCAGCAATTCAGACTTCATTGGTGACTCAGGCTTTAGTACTACTCATTTAATAAATTAATTGAAAGAATTATATTTGCTGTTAAGGTTTTCTGATAATGAACATAAGTTCTATTTGTTTCATCACATGTGAAAAAAAAAATTCCTCACCTTTTTAATGGACTTTTTCACCTGATATGTTCATTACAGCTGTTTTGTCAACCACTGTTCCTTCCAAACCAGCCTCATGCCTCTGGCAACTGTCCATTAAGTTGTTAGGGGCAAGTAAAATTCACTTCATTGTACTCTGCCGACCTCATAGTGACATCCACTGTGGAAGAAGGCCCATCCAGATGCGAGGTGATCCACTCCTGTTCCCCAAGGCATGAGATCTAGATGCATCTCCTTGCCAAAAAGAGAGTAAACTGGAGCTGAAGTAATAAACACTACCATTTGTCTAAACTTTTGTTAAAGCCCTGCATGATGACAGAAATTTTACAAACTGCCTTAGGTAATATATTTCTACAATCAACTGCCCCTGAAGCTTTTATTTGTCTTTAGCTTTTTATAACTATAAATGTGTGCAATTCAACTTGCTCTGACCTAGACACCTCAAGTGAAGTTTGGGAGCTTAAACAAGTCTCTAGCAACATTTTAATACATCAAACCTCCCTCATAATCTAGTACACTTGAAGGGAGAAGCTGTAAGTTCACACACAGAGCTAATAGAGTGTGGCATGGCAGCAAGTTCTCCTTTCCTAGGAGAATTTTCAAATTTGAAGGTTTACCTGCAATTTGATTTGATTCTTTTGTGTTGTGTGATTGGTACACAGTAACTAGATATCATAAGTTTTTTGTATTTTTTACCTAAATATTGGCATATCATTATTCAGTACAATGTATAACTAACTTAGCTGCCTCATTGAAATTCTCCAAAATACATGTTTCTATTAGCCAGTTGCTGTGATATTATAGACCAGTTTCCTTATGGAACATATATTCCTCTTATTTTTTTTCCCCTGGGACATTTATATACTCCAAATCCTTTTAAATATGAAGTTTTAGATTATGAATAAGAATTAGCTTATGGCTATGTAGTTTTGGATTCATCCCACCTTCACATTTTCACAGTTTGATTGTTGAGTTGATGACAGTTTATTTACTTAAATATTTATCCATAAGCAGCTTAATCGCTTTCTATTTTTAGAAAAAGTAACATAGAAAACAATTTACTCTGCTATTGCCTACCATGGCATTTGTCCCTGGTTTGCTGTGTGAAACCATGTGATGAAATGCAGGACCTATATCCAGTGAATGCACGTGAGTTTATTTTCCATTTCTTTGTAGTCTGCAAGGGATTTTAAAGCTGATTCATGAAGTTTGGTTTTAGGTCTATCTATAGAGATGGTTGAATCCCACTTCTAATTGAAGTATGAGCTCCATGAGGGACAGATAAAAGAAGTAAGGGTAGTTGACTGTAGAAATATATTACCCAAGGCATGTTGGGGAATTTCTGTCATGCAAGGCTTTCACAAAGTTTAAACAAATGGTAACATTTAGTACTTCACCTATAGTTTACTTTCTTTTTGGCAGGGGGATGTATTAAATCACTCTTTGGTTTCTTTGTCAGTGTTATTTTCTCTTGGTCTGTAAGAAAGAAACGGCTTATTACCTTCCCTAAGCAGAGGTTGTAAATTAATTTAGAAATAAGAAACAAAATATAGAGATTTTAGACTAAGAAAATCAGTAAAATGTGAAATAAGCTGTAACATTACATTGTCAGTGTGATTATATATGGCGCATATAAAGCATGATCAATGTTACTTCAGAATTTAGGCTTGGGATGATGGCTTTGAAACTTTAGCGCTCACCACAGGAGACAGAAGATTCTGTAATCAATATTAAAATTCTTTATGAGTACAAGCACACTATGGACATGTGTCAGGGTTTGGGATAATTTTCTTTTTTTGTTTGTCTCTCTGTCTTAGAATTTTTCCCCATTCTNGTGTCTCTAGGGAAGGAAACTTGGGATCCCCGAGCCCCCCCTTTCCCCTCTCAGGGGAGTCATCGCATCCTCCCTGCGCACTGGGAGCACCAGTGCCCCTGCCAGCTGTGACTGTGACTTCATCAAAGCAGAATTGCCAACAAAGCGGGAAGAGACTGTCTGTGGGTTTGTCTGTTCTTATTCTGTTCTTATTTGTGGTGGTTACCATTGTTGTTGTTTTGCCTGTCCCATTATATATATATAATATATATTAGTAAAGGACTGTTATTCCTCTTTTTCTCATACCATTGCCTGAAAGCCCCTTGATTTCAAACTTTTGCCAATTCGGAGGGAAGGGGGTTACATTCTCCTATTCTAAAGGAGGCTTCTGCCTTCTTTAGCAAATACCTGTCTTTGAAACCAGGACAACATTTCTAACAGCATATTCAATGGTTGTTCCATGAATAGCCAGTACAACTCTTCTCAAAATTCATGATACTGTAAAAGATAGATTCTGCTACTCTTATTATCATAGTTAAAATATGCCATAAATACTGTACTCGCCAAATGACACATTGTTAATACGAGCAAAGTCATATATGGATATATGCTGGATATATGCTATAAAACCTTACCCTAATTCTTTTGAAGAAACAGATAACTCAAATCCATCATTTATTAATAGCTAAATCTGTTTTTGTGCACCTGAAAAATAAACCTGATTCACTGTTGCAAAAAACCCAGACAATCTGGGGCTTGCTCCATTGTATGCAGCTGAGGTAGAGTTATATCACCAAAGTATCTGCCCTCTGGTTCTCCATGCTATCAAAATAAATCTGAAAGTTCAAGTCCCAGTTTAGACAACAATGATTCTACTGAGAAAGTGAAATTCCTAAGAAATATAGTTTTCTTGAGAAAACTGTGGCTCTAACATTGGAAGTTGTAGTTCACGTGTCAAGAGTGAAAACATAACTACAAAGGGAAAAAAGATTTCTCACTGTTTCATGTCACTTAATTCACAACTAGCACTCTGGCTCTAAACTATTACATAATTAATAGCATATGCATTGATAGATGCATTGACATCATTCAGCTACGGTGGTCAACACACACCAAGGTTAGGTAATTCTGTTCTGCAGATGGCAAAGCTATGGATATTGCTGTGATATAGCCAAGCAGAATGATCTTTCCTAAAGATATCCTCCGTATTTTCACTGTGTCAATAAAAATGGTAAACAAAGTGTCTGAGAGGAATCGTAATAGCTTCTGTGTTACTGTTGCCAACTATGAACTCTGAAAAAGTGAATCTAGTATGAAATGCACATTAGGAGTCATACCAGCAATGAGATACAATTTTAAAAAACAGATACCTTTACTCCTTAGTCTTTTAAAGTCTTTTCCTTGCCAATTAGTATTACTTTGGTTTTATTTAGATTGAACTTCAGGTAATTCACACCATCCATGTAATTTTATCACATCTGTCAGGCACTGTAAAGCAGAGAAATTTATGCAGAGGAGTTTAATGAAAAGCAGATGAAAACTTTATATTTGTAATATTAATATTTCCAGCAGAATAGCTCTTTTCTTTCCCCTGCTCCAGCCCTTTCTCTTTTGATAGGCCTGTTTGTCTGCCTGCATATCTGCCCTTCACAGGTCTCTGCCCGTTCTCAGGGGAAGGACTTGTATGGGCATGGTAACCATATGTTTGACAAGGCGGGTGACAGACTAGCAATCTCCAAAACTATGTATCCCAGGATATAATGGGCTGGGGAACAAGTGCACATTAAGCAGAGGAGAAGGGACCACAGAGAAAGAAGAACCCCTCAATCACTTCTGTAAAGCTTCACTGTCACTCATGTAACTGCATAGCTAATGCTGTCAGTGTTTTTTGACAGATGTAAAAAATTCAGCTCAGACTCTTCACTTACTCTTCAAGAATGGCGCCATGAACTACAGGTTATGGTTCACTTTTCACTGCTAAGGTACCTTGATGTGACCTTTCTAAACAAGGAACAGAAATTCCAGCATAAAATGGAAGAATCCTCTCTTAACTTGTCCATTTTGTGACTTCACTTCCAAAACACATCAATTACCACCAAAAAAAAAAAAAAANGGCTTTTTCATTGTTCTTTAGAGAAGTTTGATTTTACACAGATTTAGGTGGGACTATTCAAAACTTTAAATTTTGCTTCTATGTGAGTTTGGCTGAGTGGAAAGATGTTTGAGTTTCTCTCCATAGGATCAGCTACTATTTTCTGGTATTTTTGTGAATGATTCTTTTCCTCTGAACATTAAAGATAAGATTTTTTTGGATCCAAGTGCATTCTGGTTGTAAGGGCAAAGATTTCTCTTAACAGCTATCTCTGACTTAGTGGTGAGTTTCTGAAACACAATAAAAAATTAAGTAGTGAAAGACAACTTACAGAAAAATGGTGGATTTGAACATTTTTATCCTGAAAGGTTTATGTTATTTTAGCACATCACAAGAAGCTCATTTGAGGTGAAAATGTAGCAAAATACATGGATGAACAAAACAGGGGAGATGTCACCTAATTCTTTCTGAGAGAACTCTCAATCTTCCTGTCAAACTAATCTTCTGAGAAGAATTCTTTCCCCTAGAATAATTATAATCAATAATCTTGTGTGCTACTGCCATAACTTCTGCACCATTGTTTACCTGTCTGCCTTTGGGAATGGAACCATATTGCGCTTAGACTGCTGAAATTTTGTAAAATGTCATTATTTGACAGTTTAGCCATCTGCCCTCATCCAGATGCTACCATTCTCTAGACTGATCTGTCACTGAATGAATGCAAAAAGCACGGCAGTCTCTGGAATCCATTTACTGTGAAGCAGTGTATGCTGGTGTTTGCTGGCTCAGCCATTTTCTCCAAAATGTTGTGCATATTCATTGCTCTTCTGAATATTTTGTCTAAAACGTTATTGGCAATACTCCTTTTTTAAAAAAATTCATGTCAACGTTAGCAATTTTTAAATCAGTAATTCAATTTTTTTTTAGAAGTGCTGCTGTCCCAGCTCCCTCAGAGGAATATCACCATTTGGATCCTGTCCCAAACCTTCAGTGGTTGTTGTACAGAAGATCAAGAAAGGATGTAGAGAAGATGAGCACACTGTTTTGGCGCTTTTGTTCTTTCTTAAATATCCTCAGATTTTATCTAGTCATGAAAACACCAGCAGTTCCTTCGGGACATTTTCTCACTTAAATGTGATATATCATATCTTTGAAACATTTTTGGTTTTTACCTTTCTTTTGTCTAATATAGTTTGTGATTCTTTGCAGGAAAAAAGGAAAATCTGTACATAAGCATTTTATTTTTTAAAAAAGCAAAACTTAAGAAAAAATCACCTAGGTATTTGATCAACCTTCTTAAAGAAAAATTAATCCTTTTGAGATGGATGAGACATGCAGCTTTGAGATGTAGCAGAGACCTTTCAACAGAGAGAAAAACATCATTGTACAGGGGATAAAGGACAGAAGAACTTACTTATTTCCTCTGTTCAGACTCAGAGTTTCTTAATACACAGTAGCAGTCTGCAGGCTGCTGGAGGGTCACAGAGGGCATGAATAGAAGTTATACTTAGGGTTTAGACTTATATGTCAATAAGTAATTGCTTCAGAGATATGACTTGCAGGCAAAAGGATACAACTAATAGTCTTAGGAAAAAGATATCTTTTTACTTTAATCATGATCATAGAGGAAAGAATAAATTTCTTTTTTATGTACTGTTCTTAACTGGTGTTATTATTGGTCACCAGGGGAGAGGCTTGAATTGTTGGAGAGGCTGATGGGATCATCTCTATGCCCAGGTACTTAAGTAGTTCCCTGCACTGTAGTGCATGAGTGCCTCCCAAATATTCAGAAATAATAATTAAAAAAAGCTCATGTTTTTTCCTGCCATCTGAGTCTTTAAAAGAGATAACAGGTATTATAAAAGGAGTTGTATGTGTCTGAGCCAGGTGCCCCTAATGTGTGCAAAAACTGTTGTATCCTCTTCTCAAGAAATCAATGAATTTTTGTTTGCTTCCAGTAAGAAAAAAAACCCATGGAAGAGTCACCAAGATATATGGAGAAAAAATGAGGAACTGCTGGCTGTGGAAAGATAAGGATAAAAGTACATTTTACCAGCAGCAAAATTAATTGAGATATACAGAGAGTGAGTGAGTTCTCATGGTCAGTTTTAGTCAGTGGACAAGCTGGTGTTTATCTCAGCAAGAGAAGATGATAAAAATAAACTATATATATTAGACAGAAGTTATCACTAGGGGAAGAGTGTTGCGGTGTGCTGTTGGTCAGGTTTCAGTTTTTCTCATGGCCAGGCACTGCTGTCTCCCTCCCCCCCCACTCCACCCCCCCCGGTATCTGGTTTCCCCCCCTGGAGGGCTCTGTATTTCACAATCCTATACAAAGCCTGCCAAATTAAAACCCTGCACCCCTACCTCATAGGATGTTTGTACCCTCCCCGCCCCCTCATGTTGGTATATATGTAACTGTAGCACGCCACGCCATTGCTTCTCTGGCATGACCCCAGTGCCAAATAAACCATCTGAGGAGCCCCTCCGCTTGTCTCTCCTTCCCCGGTGCACCTGTACCATCGGTGGAATAGGTGAACCCATACAGGACCTTCAGCAGCCCTTCCGCGCTTTGGAGCAGCCTGGCCAGCCCCTGGAACCGCGAGCGGGAGCCCAGTGCCCTTGCTGGCAGCATTGCAGCAGAAGAGGTACACCGAATATGGCCTTTAACTAAATAAATCAAAAATTGATTAATTTTTTCAGACTCTCTAGTAAAACATTGCACTAACATTATGGTGCACTAAAAAAGATAAGTTTTAGTCATGGATATCTTGGCTGGCAAGTTGTCCACATTGAAACAAGTGATGTACTTGCTCTATTCCTGCAGTTGCTTCTCAGACAACTAAAATGTAATTATTTTTAATAATCTCTATCCTGGTATTGTTTATTAATATTTATTAGTAATAATTGATTTCTTGTTCACTAATATATATTCAGCTTGAGAGAAATTTCACAAGCAGAAAACAAAAATTTTCTAGTACATGGGATGAGCATAGAGTGAAGTACAGGGAGTCTTTGTCCTTTTCTTAACTCTTCTTGTCTCCTCATGCTTCTTTCTGTCACCTCATAGCATTATTTATTTGCATAAACATCGTGACAACTGTGTTGCATGCCACATAATATTCATTCTTGTGTTAGAGGCTATGTCTCAGGCAGTGGGACTGAAGGAAAAAGAAGACCAAAGTAAAACCTGAAAAATGAATCATCATTCTGAAATTTGTATCAATCAGCATATATTTGCTACTAATGTTAAAATGTTAAAACTGACCTACATGTCCTTTTACTGAGCACAGAAATGGTATATGTACATGTAAATTGTATGTGCTAGCTTAACTTTAGGTTTGGGTGAGCTGGAAGAAATGGAAATTATAAGTTAATAAGGGCAAAAAGAAAACTGCAACTGCAACAGACTCACAGAGAAAGTCTTGATAAAGATACACCACACACTTCTAGTGCTGCAGATTACCACTAAATTAGAACAAACCTGAAATCTTAAATCAGCAAGAGTGAGGCTCTTCCTTACAAATTTTTCTTTGTCTGACAGACACAGTAAAGGCTTGACAGCTAAGGTCCTTCACAGCAGGGTTAGACTTCCACTGGGTAGTCTCTTGCACTAAGAACTAAAGGTTCAAAGTCACTTACTGACTTAAGTTATTTCTTCTGCACTGAGTTACTTCTTTGGCTATAATGGGTCTTTGGTTAAAGTCCTTTTTTCCATATAAGACTTTTTCGTCCTTTTACCTCTGTAGGTGAAGTACTTGTTTTAAAGAACTGACTGCGTGATTTACATAGCAGGTGACAGAGATGCAACAGAAAGACAAGAGACAAGAGGAGTAGGTTGAAGCTGAAGATGTTGCCCTGCACTGTATGTGACAGTACTGATGCCTTTGCTTTTTTATAGAGTGGATATCAAGCCATCATATCCATAAGCCTCATTGCATAAATGGGTTGTCAGATGCTTGTGAGAAAAAATGTAGCTGGAAGGCAGCACAGAAAAGAAAAAAAAGAAAAAAAAAAAAGAGGAAAAGGAAATGTAACTGCCCAGCTGTGCAAAAATATGTGGTGTATGGATAGCGTTTAATGTTAAAAGGTCCTGCCAAAAATTTTCCCCATGGCACATTTTCATGATGATAACAAACAAGAGCAGCTCATTAATGAGTATCCACGTTAGACTTTATGTTTCACGCTCCCCATCTTTGATCAATGCTTCTGCTTTGTTTCCATTTCTAAGTCTAAAAATTTCCTCAAACATTAAGTCAGGAAACCTTCCTTTTGTGTTCCCATCTCTTTTCTGCCCATCTTTCATCACCCACCATCCTATTGCTCACTGCCTCCTACTCATAGTGTCAGTAGTGTCATCTGTGGTTTTATTCTTCTTATTTTTACTTATTTACTTCATTGTATCTACTTCATCTGGTGAGCTTTTTTTTCTGCATTGTGACCTCTTTGTGCACTCACTTCTTCTTAAAGGTTTTTCATATCCTGTACAAAAGTGGTTTCAGTTTTTGTTAGGACTTAAAATCACAGAATATGCTGAGTTGGAAGGCACTCATGACTCTGATGACTCTCATGATTCTGATAGCTCATCAGAATCATCAAGTCCAGCTCCTGGTCATCCACAGGACATCCCAAGAGTCACACCATGTGTCTGAGAGCATTGTCCAAATGCTTCTTGAACTCTGTCAGGCTTGGTGCTCTGACCATTTCCCTGGGGATCCTGTTCCAGTGCTCAACCACCCTCTGGGTGAAAAACTTTTTCCTGATATCCATCCTAAACCTCCCCTGACTCAGCTTCATGCTGTTTCCTCGAGTCCTATCACTGGTCATGAGAGTGAAGTGATCAATGTATGCCCCTCTACTTCCCCTTGTGAGGATGTTGAAGACCACAGTGAGGTCTCCCCTCTGTCTCCTCTTCTCCAGGTTGAACAAACCAAGTGACCTCAGCTGCTTCCCATATGGCTTCCTCTCCAGACCCTTCACCATCTTTATTGCTCTCCTTTGGATACTCTATAACTCTTCTTTGGATACTCAATGTCTTTTTTATATTGTGGTGCCCAAAACTGCCCCCAGCACTCGAGGTGAGACCACCCCAGTGCAGAGCAGAGCGGGACAATCCCCTCCCTTACGCGGCTGGCAATGCTGTGCCTGATGCCCCCCAGGATACAGTTAGCCCTCCTGGCTGCCAGGATACTGCTGACTAATGTTCAACTTGCCATCGACCAGGAGTGCCAAGTCCCTTTCCATGGCACCGCTCTCCAGCCTTGGAGACTTGGATGTCTCTGTCCTTGGGTGACCTTCAGATCCCAGCTATCAACCAGAGAATTACCATTGATTCTAGGCTGTCCCTTAGCAGTGCAGAGTTTTGAGGTCACAGCTTTGACGTTTCTCAGCTGAAGTAATCCCATCTTGAAGGCTTCAATTTGTTTCTATTGAACAAAACTTTAGACTGGGGTCCTGGGGTGAACAGATACTGGATTAATATCACAAACCAACAGTTTCTAACACTTCAGGGAAAACACAACCATAGTAACCCAAGCTCACTTTAAATCAGATTGATGGTAAACTGGTGGCCCCATTTACTGAAGAGTTCAATGTACAATGAGGACTTAGTTTTACAAATAACACTAAAGAGATACAGACCTCAATGGATTAAGTCAGCTGTATTTTCCTTGTATACGGTGGGGAATACATGCCTTTCTATAGCAAGCGAGTTTCATTGAATGATACGGAAAAGTTTTATCAACTTATTCGTTGATTTATTAAGTGTCTTTTTCTAGGAAAAGGATATATTCCTCTTGGTTGTGGAATTTCAAATAAATAAGTAGAAATACACAGATAAAATTGGGTGCAAGGAATTCAAATATGTTGTTTAAAACACAGTGCAATTCTCCATCTTCAATGACCATTCTTTGTATAGAAAATGTCAATATTTACAAGAAAAAAAGAGAATCCCTTAAAGTTATTTCCTCATGTTCCATATTTTCAGCTTTGATGAGCACTAGTCCACCAGCCGTCAACTTCTTTGCTTTAAGTCAGTGGCAACTTAAAGCCCTGCTGGGGGTCCATACACAGCTAACAATAGTTAGATCCTCTGAACTATTCAGAGGCTTCTGTGCAAAATTCTTTCTTTTTCCTGACAAATTCCTCGTTCCTACAGTATGAAGGGTAACATGAACCTGATACATCAGCCCTATGTTTCTTCAGTCACAGATGTTTCTTCTAGGTGTTTTCTACTCAATTTCTCCCCCCCTTATTTCCTACCTCTGAATGATGAGAAAAAATAAATCCTTTGAAATAAAGAAACCCCAGGAGTTGCTGGTTTGGACTACTAGATGTGGTAGGAATCTCTTGTAGTCCCTAAACTGCACAAGCCTGGGGTTTTTCAGACTGGTTTCTATAATCAATCTATGCTACATCATTTAGCAGAATATTAATCTTGCAAATGTTCTTTTTTCAGCCAAAGATGTGCTTGAAAACCAACATTTTTTGTCTCTGGTTTTGCAGATATCATTAAACAGCATGGTTCTCTCCTGTTCTGAGGGAAGGTCATACTGCGTGACAATTAAAGTCCTATTCATGATCTGCTCTGCCTTGGCAAATGCAATTGACCTTCTTTGAGAGGGGAAAATTGCCTTCTGTCTCACCTAGGGTCAGGCTAAACTGTTCAAACTTACAACAAAACAACCCCTTTCCTCCTTTTAATTTGTAAGGTGGACTTTAGTCCCCTGACCCTACTTTGGGAAAAATGTATTGCCAATGGGAAAAATAGAACATTAATATTTTTTAGTGTCTTTTTCAACCAATCACTATGGCCTTTCTAACTACATTTTCTGTCCTTAGCTGGGAAGGAGGGGAAGACTTAGGTATATACTGACATTTGGCAGTCTGCTGGCTGTTCGGTACATTTCATTTCAATTGATGCTTTCTCTGACTTTCTGAATAAACTCTTTTTAACCAAGTCTTGCTTGAACATACTGTAGTTGGCCCTGGGTGGCACTTTTAAGCCCTAAGGACTACTTTAAGGAGATTGATACATGAAAGGATGTTCCAAGTCACTCCAGAAATGTACTAGTAAGTTAAGGAGTTATGAAACATGCCTACTAGGAACCGTGATTTGGTCTGAAAACATTTGAATCTGTGTTTTAGGTCAGGGCTCTTCTGATTTCAAGGAATGAAGGATAAGAGAATAAAAAACTAATTACCTTTCTTGAACCACTTAGGGAAAAAAATGTAGACTGTCTTTTAATACTTGCAAAGTCAAATCATTGCACCTGACTCCACCTTATTTGGCTGGCATTTCTCATTTATTTGGCTGCTGCTGCTGTTTTTTTCACTGTTACCTTTTCCAACTGCTTTTTCTGATCTTTGCATGAGCACGGTGTTCTTATGTTTTTTGTATTACACCTCTGTAATAGTGGAAAAGGTTGCCATAGCCTTTTGGCAATACTTTCTAAATAAAACCTTAAATTATGTTGTTAGATGATTCGGGGTTTTTTTGTTGTTTATTTGTTCTTGTTTTCCCACTCCATCAAATTTCTGTTCCCTACTAAATCACAAAGTAAAAAAGTGGTCCCTGTAAAATACAAGAGTAAATGGGAACATTTTTTATCAATTACAGAAGGAACTAGAAGTTGGACACATAGGCATGGTATTCAAAATTATGAAAGCAAAATTAAATTTTAGGGTTAATATATCAGATCTTCTATGAAAACAACATGGATGTTGAAATAAAGACATAAAAAATTTTGCTAGTCATATCCATATCCATATCCATATCTTCTTTACTGGGCAGATTACTTTAATATGCCTCTTGTATTGTCCAAATACCATGTTAAACCCTTTTCATTAAGTGATATCTTGGAGTCTAATTTGTGGAAATGAAAACTTGGTCCACATAAAGATAACTAGTATTATCAAAGTAAACAGTAGATCTGAGCATGAATATGCATTTTGCTTTCTGCCCATGATTCTCAGAGTAGCCACACTCATGCACACACTTTTGATATTCAGAGGCGCAGTGCGTATTTGCATGGATGCTTTAAGAATGAGTAAATACCACCATGCAGTAACTGAATCCTAATTTCAGAAAATGATGCATATGTTATTTAGTACTTTATCAGAATATCTTCTGATAATGATATCCTAATGTTTATTGCCCAAAGAAGTTGCTTTGTGTAAAGGTTGCTCTTCAATTGTTGGGGTTTTCTAAAAAATACTCTAGATACTCTTAATGAGTTAAAATGAATTAGAAATTATTTGTTTTTTAATTCCATTTTGTGATTGTTGCTTATATGGTTTTCTTTCTAAAGGACCTGTGCTATGTCCAGTGCTGTGAGTCTTCTAATATTTTACAACAGGATAACATATCTTCAGAGTTTGAAAAGGCAAATAAGCATTGCAAAATGTTCATTCAAAGCTGTGTGTTTGTGTGTCAATTTACTGCCTGTGCTTACAATGAAAAATATGGCCAGATTTTAACATTTATGGAGCTAGAAAGCAGCACTAACAACAAATTAAATCAAGTCTCTGCCTATAGTCTAAGAGCAGTTGCAGATAGAAAAGCACCTTTACGTTGGGACCTTTGACCTCTCCCAAATGGAAGTGAGGCAATAGGCAGAAACACTGGCATTCACTAAAAAATGGCTTGTTTTCTGGGCAGACTTAGTCAGTTTTTTCATGCCTGAAGAAAAATCCTGTGACCAAAAACCCCAAGTGGGATATTATATAGGACAGGGGGCGTTAATAACGGGTATTCATAATCTACTCGAAATCACAGGCTGGGCACGATTCAGCAGTGTACTGAGCACTTAGCTACAAATCCATCAGAGAAAATAATCGGGTCTATTTTGAAGGGGAATGTCAAGATCTAATTTTCTGATGGTATTATGTCTGCTCACCACAGTGTAGTCACAAGCACAGTGCATAAACCCACTGTTTCCTTGAATAAGGCCAATATCTTGACAGGAGATGCCCATTCTCCATTTGGAAGTAATTTTATAAATTCTGGGAACACTAATTTATTACAGTAGTTTAGTTTAGAGAATGTCACCTTCATCTTGCAAGCACAGATATTCCTCATGTATACATGCCTCATCAGTTTTTATGGATACTATACAGCTTATAATACTTATGAATAGAGAAGATGGTGAATGCCTCACATACCCAGTCTACCATACTTCCTTCTCACTCTAAGTACAGTCCTTAAAAACATCTGGATTTCTAAAGGATCAGTGTTACTCATGAGTTGATATCCATGTTCAAAAACAATTTATGTGCTGAAAGCTAAATATGCAAAGGAAACTTCATGAGTTGAAAAACTTAGTTTGCTGATGTGTAGGTTCCCATTCAAACCATGATGATCTATAAGATGCAGGAAGAGATAAGTGCCTACGTGACTCTTTTTCACAAATTTCCTGTCCTGAAAATGTGGCTTCTGGAGACAATTGCATTGACCACTGCAACTTGTGAAGCCTACTGAGGTTAATGAGATCATTGCCCTTTTTCATTTTCATAAGTGCAGCCTGGATAGACTGACTTCCCTGAGACATTGCTATTTCTTCAGGCATCTCTCATTCTTGTCCTAAAAATGCTCATGCCTGAGATGTATGAGACACTAGATTTGAGCAATCCACTTGTTGTAGACAAATATGCCTTTAATCCTCCTTAAGCACCTGTACCTGTCAGAATTAATTTCACACAACTTGACCATTTAAATGGTTTTGTAAGCCTAAACTGATAACCTTAGGATTCCATTTTTTTTTTTTTTTTTTGGTCCATTAAACAGGCATAGGAAGAAGCCAATTCCTTTTGCACACTGGACACATCTTATTGACTGAAGTGACTGGCTCAAGTTCTGCAGATGAACTCATACACATCAAAAGCTAAGAACCACCTGTAGGAACTTTAGTCTCCTTGAAGTTAGTTTGATTTGTATTCTGATGGTGAAATCTTAAGCCACATCAAAAATTACCTCTGAAGTAAAAAAGCCTATTGACATTTCTGACACCAGGTTTTGAGTCTAGGAGCCCCATGATGCACCTGCAGCATAGCTCAAGGTGTGGGACAGATCATGTTACTATAACTTTCTCATTTTACCAGCAGCAGTGTGTCGACAACAGCCTGGAATTTACTGTGGGCTGCAAAATCCTTCTGCAAAGTTGGGCTAAATATTACATGTTAGCTTGTCCTGAACTCTGTACTGCTTTAGCAAGGCCAACTAGCTTGAGAAAATAGTCAACAATCCCCTTACAAACTGCCTTTCCCACACTTGTAATAGAAATTCTGGGAAGATAGACAAGAGATAGCATGTCCCTATCTTGTATGAGTGTTGTGGTATTTAATATTTCATCAGTGTATTCAAAGTGCTACAGAACTTGTGGATAGCAGGGAAAAGAAACACAGTATTTTCTTCCCAAGAAAGCTGAGCTTGGTAAGGGTTGCAAATCTATGTGCATCAATTGACACCCAGGGTCTTAGACCTCAAAGGCTGTAGTAACCCTTCTGATTGAAGGTCACAGAGAAGAGATCTTTAACGCACTTTTAAAATTGCCTGAAGTCCAGACGCACTTTGATTTTCCAGTGTTCTGAATTTGATGTAGGCACTGTACTAATTGCTCTGATCCTCTGTGAAAGGTAACACTCACGTACCCGTGTCAGTGTTTCTGGATCATTAGGTGACATTGACACTGCTAGCCTTAGGATATTACTAAAATTAGAGACCTTCAACTTTAGCTCAGTTCTTTTTTGTCTTGAGGACACCAAGGTATTTGCTCAATAAGTCCCTGCTGGGAGATTCCTAAGAACTTTGCCCCCTTCCTCTGGCAGCTCTCTCTGCAATCTGTGATTGGCATATGCCTTCCTGTCTCCCATTTTGGGTCTTCATTAATACTTATGCATTTTCTTGGGACGGTTTCAAGCTTCTCTGGTCTCTAATGTGTTGCTTATTGGGATTCTCAGATCCCAAGAG
This sequence comes from Pomatostomus ruficeps, assembly GCA_013400735.1. Taxonomy (NCBI): domain Eukaryota; kingdom Metazoa; phylum Chordata; class Aves; order Passeriformes; family Timaliidae; genus Pomatostomus; species Pomatostomus ruficeps. The sequence goes on from VYZT01010407.1 coordinate 21,987, forward strand.
TGTCCTGAAACCCTTAGTTTCCCAAAAGACCTACATGCATGCTTTGTAGGCAGCCTGAACTCCTCATTTTTGCCCTCAATTTAAGACATGTGGGAAGCTATTCTAAGATGTATTTTTGACTGTTCTGCCTGCGCAGCACTTGTCAGGTGACATTGCAATAGAAGTAGATGAAAGCTGCTGTATACACCACCTGTGTAGCATATATATCCTAAAACACAAGGTGCAGTATGGGTATACCTCTCTAGAGTCCCAGCCAAAACTTGAGGATGCTCTGGCAGGTGGATGAGACACAAATGACAAATTTCACCTCAAGTTGCCTGAAGGTAATGGTCAATATGGCAGAAATTTTCTTTATGAAAGATATATCTGAAAAAATGATGAAGTATAAATTACTTTTCAAGTTTTAAAAATGAAAAAAATTTCATTTTTACTAATGTTCCTGGCTCTACTTGGTCCAGTTTTTGAAGTTCTAAACATTACTTTTTTTTCTTTTAACTCATAAAAACTGAAGTTTCATTGATTTGCACTACTAACCCTAAGAAATTCAAAATAGTGCTATGGGAAAAAGAAATACAGAAGTGAATATCACTTGCAGATCTTCCCTTCCCTTGTTTTACTTAAATCCAAAATTGAGGCAGTTACTGAGGTTGTAGGCCTTCCGTCACCATGATGACAGAAAATCCTCTTCCACCAGTTACATTTGACCAGGAAGTTTCAACATTTTCTTTCAGATGTGGAATGAACCACACAGCACAGTACACCACAGTTAGTCACTGTACAAGTAGATTACTGCAGAGTGCTCTTCTTTATGGCAAGTTATTATAACAATTTGCTACAGCAATTTGCTATCATGCTATAGTGGCATAACAGGGACAGCAGAGAGATGTGCAACTCTGACTGTCTAGAACTGTTTGTCCATCAAGCAGCAAGAAGGTCTGATAGAGGTATACCGAGGGATTATCTTCAAAATACCCGTTAAGGGAATTGTGACTATGAATGTGTAGACACAGGAGTACCAGATACCTGTCAGAGCTGCTAAAAATATTCTTGTTATTGTCAGGTTGCACAATGGTTAAATTCCCCGTGAAAGTCTGGGTGACATATTTGCTACCCAAGTGAATAAAGTGACAAATACTACCAGGGCGAGTAATAAATGAATTTGCCTTTTGGATGGTAATCTTTCATGTCAGCTCCTATGCTAGTGCTTAAGGCAAACTATTTAAAACACACTTCACCTAGTTTGAACCTGGAAACCACATACAAGCAAGAAAAATGAATCCCAAGCTTTTTTTTTTGATGTATGTCTCTCTTTCGCCCATCTAGAAGCCATTTAACAGGTCTCGTAATCAGAAATAAGAGCAATTTTATGCAATAGATCAGCTTTCTAAACTATAATTCATCCAAAAGAGATGAAATGTGTATGTGTATGTGTTATTATCAGAAGAAATTTTTGTGATTTTTATATATATGCATGTGTTTACATATGTCTGTGTGCTTGTCTAGTGTGTCTTTGAGTATAGGTATATTTGATATAGTACTTTATTATAAATGACTTTTCTATACACTGTAATAACTCCTAAAATGAATTATTTTTTGCAATCCACAGAACTCTACAGACAAGTCAAAGCTAGGTTTTGTTAAAGTAATGCCACTGAGTAGATCTAAACATCTAAAAGACATCTGCTTGGGTCCTGAGGTAACAGAAATTAGTGACTCTTCAGTGGAGTCCCCACCAGAATTCTGTCAGCTGAAGTTCTGGTGTAAGGAATTTAAAATTAAGACTATTCTCTGTGCTCTGAAAAACAGAATAACATGACAGAACTGAAGTGCCTTATTTGTTAAGTCATAGTGTCAATGACTGGTAAATAGAATAGGTTACTCTCTAGAGGTTATGAAGTGACCTGATGTCTGTGAGGAGCATTGTAAGTCTCAATTTTTGTTTGAAAAATGGAACTGACTAAGCAGTAGTTACATCAAAAGAATAATTTTGGTAGCATATAGCTGTCAAAGGCAGATGTAGTGTTTATTTTTTCTGTAATACCTAGGGACTTAAAGTTATAATGAAAGCTTTGTGACATTTTCAAAGCCTAAAGCAAATTTGAAAATCCCACTTGGTTATAAAATGACTGTATCTAATATACTGATCTAGTCCCGTCGGTCAGATGAAAGTTACACTGAACATTTTTGTAATCTGGGCTTTTGTTTCGATGCAATATCTTGACTCTTGTTCATCTTCAATGAACAAAGAACCCTAGAAATTTATCACTAAGCAGGTATTGTATGTCTCTTGGTAATCAGAAAAAAAAGAATCTGGAAGTGGAAACATGGAAACAAATAAATCTCACTATCTTCTCAGAATTTCCCACAGTTTCTTTAACAGTGTTTGTCTTAATTTTCTTGTCTGATTCTTCTTTATTTCCATTCAGCCTTTTATTATTTATTTTATTCAAGTTTCCTCTCCACTGCTCATTGTGCAGCCAGATCTCTCTTCCACATGCTCTTGTTTCCTCAAGTGTTTATTTTGCTTTCAAAGCTCTTGTTCCACCCACACCTTTCTTGAAAATCATGCAGTCATTCCCCACTAGATGATGTTGCTACCTGTCCTAGGAGGGTGAAAATCATCTATACAGTATCTGCTCACCCTGTTATGGCATGCACATCTGATGCTGTGAGTATGAGAATTCAACCATCCCCCCAAAAGAGAGAAGGATGGAAAAGAGAACAATTTTTAAAATTTTCTCAGCCAGCAACCATTAAGAATTTTTCTTAAGACTGATGATAATTTCCCAGCTGCTGATTGTGTGGAAAAAGTCCAAAAAAACAGAGCAAGCAAGAACCCATTTCCTGCAGAATGCCAAGCATTCTATATGACAATGTGAATCCAGAACTCGGTGTGCTAAGAGAATACAAATTAAAGCTCACTCACCCATTATGCTGTCTATCTCATACCAAAAGGTCTAGAGAGCCTTAAAGAAAATTACTAAATTACTTTTTCATTTCCAGTGTCTGTAGAAATACTTTATAATCGAAATATAGTCTTGATGTTTCACCAAAGTGCATATGCAAAGTAAGGCTGAATAAGCACTTCCATTTAATATTTCATAAACTTGGAAACAACTGCTCCTTACAGAATTGCAAAGGACACTGGGAGTCCACAGAGCATGAACAGTCTAACTGTCCAACACTGCCTAACATCAGGCCTCCTATCACTCCCCACTGACTGTTAACAGGATACAGGTTCATCATTTTACTGCTTCTAATTGTCTGAAATTAACAATGTGAATATTCCCTTCTCCTTCCTTTACTCTTCACCTGATTTTGCTAAGATCATGATAAAAAAGGAATTAATTAGAAGCACAGTCTTTGGATGATTGCACATAACATTTCATATGCAAAATAAATTGCTTTGTGAATTGTAAGATAAACTATTAAGCACTTCTACTTCATGTGTGCATTGTACAGGACAGAGTGTATAGAACTGCATTTTAAATAGTTTCCCTGTAAGAAGGTATATATCTACTGCTGCAATGGAAAATACATATAAATTGCAATGCAGTGCTTTATCCCTCTTGTAAATTATGTGTTAGTTACTGATTGTTAATTCTGTTCCTTAATAGTGCTTTATTTTAAAAGAATGAAATTGGTAAAGTGACAGGCTTAAGGTACTGAAGGACTGCAAAATTACTTCTGTAGGACATGGTCCACTACTTTGAAACTGCTTTGAGTTAGGCTATTGCCTATCAATAGAGTACCAAACAGTTTACTTACTCAGTGAGAAATGTAATATGTGCTTAGATCTTGTTTCGCAGGAAATGATAAAAATGATTATAAAGCAGACTTTCTCAAGTCCTGGTAGAATCTCAGAAACTCTTATTATAGGAAATTCCAACTTCATAGCATCCCCAGTGTCTTGGTCTCAAAGACAGGTATTTGCTAAAGAAGGCAGAAGCCTCCTTTAGAATAGGAGAATGTAACCCCCTTCCCTCCGAATTGGTAAAATTTTGAAATCAAGGGACTTTCAGGCAATGGT